>SZWC01007828.1:108344-123424 GCA_023375785.1 Penium margaritaceum | reverse complement strand
GTGTGCGCCACCCGCCGTGAGCCACGGCGGCTATTTATGCTGTGGACCTGTCATTTGTTATCTCTCTCTGCATTTACTTCAGTTGAAGCTTGAGATACAAGTGCACGTGTCTCTCCCTACCCTTGCTTTCCCTTGCATGACATGTTTGTCAACCAGCCAGACCTGTGCTATCAGGCTAGCAAGCAGAAAGGCTAGGAAGCTTCTTGGAATCTTGTCACTTTTAGCTGCGACGTGTGGTCGCGACTAAAAGGGTTTAAGGCTTAGGGTTTAGGGTGTAGCCGCACGATAATGTTTAGAAACGGTCGTGCTGTTCCTTTGGTATTGACTGTGGTTGTTGTCAGGATGAAGTGAGACATTTTAGAAAACTTTCAACGACCACGAGGATGGTATCATATCCCTCAAGTGTGACTGGTAATCCAATGACGAAGTCTATGAAGATGCCTGTCCATGCATCTGTCAGAACGGGGAGCGTCTGTAGAAGTCCGGATGGCCTTGTGCGACGAGATTTCTGTCGTTGACAAATGTCAGAGGTCATGCAGAAGTTGGCCACGTCGGATTGCATTTTGTCCCACAAGTAGTTTTTTGCCAACTTTTTTGTAGCATCTTCTTGTCTCCGAAGTGTGCACCTAGTCTGGTGTCGAGGCACTCTTCGAGTAGCATATGCCGAATTTTGTCGTTCGGGGGAACGACCACCTAGCGGGTCAAGCAATGTCGCCAGTAGGGTGTGTCGGACCAGAACTTGGTTTCATCATATCTGTCATGCTGATCATAGCCTCGTGTGAACAATCGCTCGAGGTAGGGATCTCGCTACGGCTGTAGGGTTGCCAAGTCAGTCGTGAAATCTGGTTGGCGGCGGAGTGCGTCCACAAAATTGGTTTTTCGTGGCCGGTAATCGATTTCGTAGTTGGTCCCGGATTGAAGGAACTCCATCCATTGGGTTTGACGTCAGCTGAAATTCGACTGCATCTTCAAATGTTTCAATGCGTGGTGGTCGGTCCGCACGATGCATCAGAGACACTCCAAGTAGCATCCCCACGTCCTAAACGTGTGCATGACCTCCAGCATCTCCTTTTCGTGGACCGCATAGTTGAGTTCTGGTCCTCGTAATTCTTGAGACATGTAGGCAACCGGTTGTTTGTCGTTGTCGTGATCTTGCAGAAGAATTGCGCCAATGGCCGAGTCTGATGCATCTGTAGCCATGACATAGTCAATTGTTTGATTGACTAATTGTAGAGCTGGCGCTGAGGTCAAAGCGTTCTGCAAAACGGTGAATGCTTCTTGTTTGTTGTCTTCCCACCGCCACTCATTTTCTTTTTGAGTGAGGTCGGAAAGAGGCGCTAACACTTGCGCGTAGTCCCTGAAGAATCGCCGGTAACAATTGCAGAATCCAAGAAAAACTTGAATTTCTCAAACGTTTGTCGGTGTTGGCCAATCAACAACTGTTGGCACGTTTTTTCGGATCCATGGTGATCCGTCCACTGTCCATGACATGACCCAAAAAACTGAATCAAACGACAACCGAAGACGCATTTTGAGAGTTAAAAAAAAACTCTTTTGTAAAACTTTGAGAACTTTTTGGAGATGTCCATTGTGCTCCTCCAACCTGCGATTGTCTACCAAAATGTCGTCGAGGTATACCACAACAAAATCATTGAGGCACGGTCAAAAAATGTTGTTCATCAGCGCCATGAACGTTTTTGGGGCGTTCATGAGTCCAAACGCCGTAACTGTGAACTCAAAGCGCACGTAGCGAGTTCGGAATTCTGTCTTCTTAAAGTCGGCAATTGCCGTGCGTATCTGGTGATATCCGCTACGTAGGTGGGTTTCACTGAAAATTCAGGCCCCTAGAAGTTGGTGGATAAGTGCGTCGGCTCGAGGGAACGGGAAGCGGTTCTTCATTGTAGCGTCGCTCAACGCCCGATAATCCAAGCACATCCAAAAACCTGAAGAACCATCATGATTAGTGCCTTTTACTCCTGCCTCTACCGTTTCCCGACTCATTTTTGTACGACTTCGCGCCCTTTTTGACCTGCTGCTTTTTCCGACAATTTCGAGCGATGTACCCGAGTTTTTTGGAGTTGTAAGAGGTTTGTATGCCTCTCTGGTCAACGGCTTCTACTTCCATCGGAGTCGAGGAGTCTGCCGACTGGGTCTTTCTATTCCCATGATAATTATGGTTAGGAGGTCGTCCGCCGACGGTGGGCGACCTCCTACAGCGGGCCGCCGTAGGATTCCTCGACCGAGCTTTGTAGTTGGCGGTGTCGATCCTTTCTGTTGCTGCGATCATCAGTGACAAGTTGTTCTGGATTCCAAAAAGAGAGATTGCTTGCCGGATATCTTGCTTGAGGCCGTTGTTGTAGTGACAAGAGCGTTTGTCTGGGGTGATGTCAATTCCGATGATGATCACGCGGAATCTCTGTGTATACTCCCCCATGTTGGACTACTGACGTGGACGTTGGAGTTTGTACCATGCGTCAAACTTTTTGTTCATTCATCCAAAGCGTGCAGGTATTGTGCACAAGAATTCCTTCCAGTCTGTTGGTGGCGTTATCGCGTCTTGCCATTGCGGGTTGATCTGCTCCAAGGGTAGAACGCGTGTGGTCGGTGATGTGAGACGGGCGCCGAGAGCCGTTGATGATGTTAAGGACGGACCACCAATTTAAGACCGTGCCACGCAAAGCACGATCGCGAGGTTAATTCTCTTCTAATCATCATTGACCACAGCAACGGTGAAGTACATCTCCAAACTCGTTGGCCACATCCAAACCGTTGGTCCTTTTGAGTTTGCAGGGTCGAACATTTCTAGTGGAGCTGGACGAATTCAGGGTTCGCTCAAGAGTTCAAAAATTCTCTCGACGAGCACCGCTTAACACGCTCTTGCGTTGAGAAGAGCCTCCATCAACACATTGAGTTGTTGGAGCAGGTGGCCTTTGATTCCCCCGAGCGTGAAGATCATGTTTGCTAGTTCCTTGTTGATCCGCGGTTGTCGTCTTGTGCCACCTATCGTCCCTGTTGTCAATGTCGAGGCTGTCAATAGGGGCGGCTGGCTTATCGCTGCCGGATCTGTGACCGGATTGGTCACCGAAGCCGTATGGGGTAGTTCAAGCTATCGCGAAGCCTGCCATGCTATCTTTTGTTGTAGCTTTGGAACTTGTGTGCATCGGCACGTTCTGCTCCTCCATCCCGCTGCTGGTTAGACGGGTTGCTTGTCGTCAATTGCGCTCGCCCGCTTCACGTTGTAGTCCTGAAGTCTTGCAAAGTCTTGACGTACGAGATGCGCTGAAGACTTGTACGAGATAGTCCTCCGGATGGGTGAAGTAGTCACATGCCTCTCCAGCACCGCAACGCTTTGATACCAAGTGTTATGTCGAATGGAGCGTAGATGGTGAATAGGTAGAAGTTGTGAGGCAGAACACGAGTTAGAATTTGGAACACTTCAGCAATTTATAGTTAGTGGTAAGTGTACTTCGATGACACGTGTCAAAACGGTCAAACATGTTGAATTTGTGATGGAGGCAGCAAGGGTTAGGACTCTTGCTGCTAGGATCTTTGGGTGATCAGCAGACAGCTTGTACAATAGGAGGGAAAGGGTTGGGTAATCTGGACTGAAATCTTGATTGATGTATAGTACAAGTATGGTACATGGAAAAGGCAGGCATACTAGGCTTGCACAACTCCTGGCCCACACAGGGGCAACGCCTTGCTAGGCCCTACAGGCCTTCGTGGCAAGGGTCTTGGCGCAGTCTTCAGGTTGAATGGCCTCCAGGGCAGCCTCCACCCAGGCTGGCAGGCCTTGCCAGGCTTACAAGGGCCTTGGAGGGATCTCCAGCATAGTCTTGGTCAGAAGCTCCAGAGTCAAGGTCTTGAGCAGGGCAGATGTCTGGCAGCGTGCTGAGAGAGATCTGAACTGAGAGGAGCTTCCCCTTTTATATTTGAGGTCCTGGCAAATTGACCACCTGAAGGAGAAGCTTCCTTCAGGTGGTTCAGGTCAGCAGCCCCTTGTGACCTCAAAAAGGGAAACTTCCTTCAGGAGAAGCTTCCAGGAGTACAGAGTTTGTTACTAGCACCTGAACAAGATTAGGAGGAAGCTTCCTCCTTGAGGAAGCTTTGGCAGGTGTTTAGGTGCAGCTTCCCCAGGAGGTTGCTTGCCCTTCAGGCATTCCTCTGACGGCCGTTGATCTAGCGATGACGAAGCATCAGGGCCGCCGATCAGGTGTCTCCTGAAGCTTGCCTTTGACTAGCCCATGCAGATTGACTAGCCCAGGCTCCCCGCATGAGGGTGCTGATGCAGTGCAGACCTGATGTTCAGGGTGCATGGCGCCTGCCCAGTCAGCTGCAATGTTCCTTGACCAGGGTCGCTGTGTAGTCCTGCGCACCGAGTAGCTCCGCTCCTTCCCAGAGCTAGCTAGGGGCATGCGCAAACCCCTTGCGCATGCCAACACTCTTATAGTACACACCAGGCCCTTTAGGAACTCTCAGGGCTGGTTGCCAGGATTTATTTGGCCCGTACCGGTGAATATTCCCAGTAGGTCGTGAACCCGGGAATTTACTGAAAAATCCGTATCTTTCCGTACAAAGCTCCAATTGCCGTACCGTTTGCGCCCACTCGTAGCTTTTCCACCAGCGTAGTAATCGCACCACTCAACACTCCCCCTATGTTGGTGTGCTGGTGATTTGAGTTGTGTCACTCCTACGCGCTCTTGACAAGTTCCTCGAGTGACTCCCAGAAATCTTTGTCGAGGAAATGGAGCCGCGTATCCTCCTCAGTGAGTGGAAAGTCCGGGAAATTGTCGATACCTGCTTCTGCACCCAAGGAAATAATTGTTTCCTCTTGAATCGGTGCCGGGGTCACTTCCTGACCTATTTTTGGACTTTCGGTCAATGATTGTTGCAAGCTGTCATATTCAGAAATCGCCGGGTCTAGTTCAGGCCACTCCATAAAATCGTCGCTTGCCTCATGCAGAAGCAATTCCTCATGTTGCTCCTGGCGACTAGGCACTGCATGATGACCATGGCCCCCGTGCTGCTTCCTCCAAATTTCCTGCTCCTTTTCAGGTGGAGAATCTTCCAGAAAAAATATTTCTGGGTCGTCTGTTGACTTTCCTGCACAGTACAAAAGCCATCTGGGAGGCTGTTCTTGCAGTCACTGCCGTTTTCAGTTGCGAGCAGCTTGTTTTCCCCAGTAACTATCACTGTACTGTTGCTCTCCTGCTGAAAGACCTGATTCTGTCATTGCTTTCCGTGAAGTGTTGACTGGAAACCATCGTTCTTGCTCAAAGTGTCCGCAGTGGTCGTTCGTGCGCTCGTCCACCGAATCTGGGGTGTCGCCGTTCATTTCGTGCAAAGTGGGGAGGCCCCGTTTCGCTCGGCCACAGCTGCGTGCGTGGGACACAGTTCTGCGGGTGAGACTGTCGCCACCGCGTAGTCGAGCAGGCACATCGCGCACATCGCGGCAGTGACTCTCTCTCGCTTAGCCTCCTCCTCCTGTCCGCCGGCTTCGTCTTGTTCCCTGGCGATTTCGTCCTTTTCTCTGTCGGCTTCGTCCTGCTCTCCGCCGCCGCAGAGTTTCTTGCTTACGAGCTGGCCATGCTTAGTGAGCAGGCCCTCCTCTCGCTCCCCCTTGTGTGCTGACGTCAGCATCGAGGATTGCGAGCGAGCGGCTGCTTGCTCGCTCACTTGCTTTTTTTTTTTTTTTTTCTTTTCTCCCTCGGCTGCTCCCTTGCTTTCACCTCCCATCTGCCGCGGCTGTTCCGAACCTGCAGCTGCGCTAGCTGCGCGAGCAGCATTTACTGCTTCGGCTGCTCGCACATGTGCGGCAAGCCTATTTTGTCTTTTTCCTCCGAGATCAAGATTCTGGTCTCGCCCGTTCTTAACTGCGCCGTAGTTGGTTTTAGTTTCGACAGGTCTTGCTGTAGCAGTCAGGGATTCTGCTTCGCCGGCAGATCCTTCAACAGAAACTATTGTTGATGGCAGCAAAGGCTTAGCTGTAAGAAGCTGTAAATCAGACTGCTGCCCTTCTCCAGCTGGAACAATCTGCTGCGGTGCTTTTGGCGCTGTGGTGATGAGCTGAAGCCCGCTGAAAACTTCATGTTCCTCCGAAGCGGTAACTTTCGGAGTCAATTTTGCAAATCACCCCGCACCATCCCGCGGTCCATGATAACCGCGGCAACTTGTAGAGCGCCCATCTGCAGGTGGAGAATCTGCCGGTTTTTGAGGTGTTGCGTGAGCAAATCTGCTCATACGTGAAGCCCGCCAATGCCCTGCCCTCGCATTTACTGTGCCTGCCACTGTTTCTATTACGTGCACCATGAAGCATGCGATATTTGTGTGCATAAAGCAGGCTTGCGCCATGGCGGAGCTTCGCGTGTTTGACTTTCGCGTCTCGTCCACGACTGGCCGCTTCCGCACATACTGCGAGAGGGCGTTGGAGGTGAGACCACATTGCCCCACACACCTGTAGAACACGTCCTTCGGGACGCTCTTCGCCAAGAAGTCTGCTGCTTGGCTGGTTCCCGGCACATGCACTAGCTTGACTGTGCCGTCGCGGAGTTTTGAACGAATCCAGTGCCCACGAATGTCGATGTGCTTCGTTCGACCTGGAACTTTGTCGAGTTTGCGAGGTCAATCGCAGACTTATTGTCGACGAGTATCTTTGTCGGCTGCGGTTGAGGAAAGTCGATGTCCTCGAGGAGGTTGCGGAGATACGTGACCTCCTGTGCACCTGTAGTGGCTGCCACGTACTCAGCTTCTGTGGAGCTGAGTGTGATAAGGTTCTGCCACTTGCTGGTCCAGGACACTGCTCCCCCGCCGAGCACGCACACAAAATCTGTTGTGCTCCGACGGTCTTCCTGCGTTCCTCCAAAGTCGGCGTCGACGTAGCACTCAAGGTCGAGGCTGTCTGTCGGCTGTCTGTCTGCTGTTGTTTTGAGGTAGCCCAAAGCTCTGTCTAGCTCCTGGCATGCTCCCTCTCTGCAAGTCTCGTTGCCGCGTGCCAAGTTGCTTACGGCGAACTGCAAATCCGGCCGTGTGCAACTTGCTGCGTGCATCAATGAGCCAACTCTACCACGGTAGTCGATCTCGCTGCTCCCCCTCTGTCCCTGATGTGTCAACTGATGATGTGACAGAGGCGTTGGCACGTGTCGATCTGGGATGTTGAAACGTTCAAAAACCTTCCGGGCGTAGGTCTACTGGCTCAAGCGAAGCGTATGTGCTTCGCGGTCTTGTTCAATGTTCATGCCCAAGTAGAACTCAAAACTGGGCATGAGGGTCACGTTGACCTCTTGCGCCATGGCGGTTGCCGTGGCCTTGATGAAGTCTGCCGACGGTCCAATGATTAGGAGGTCGTCAACGTAGACCAGCACGTAGCAGTCTGACCTTGCCTCAGGACTTGGCCGGTGCAAGTAGAGGCAGTTGTCGTAGGCCGATGCCTCAAAGTCCAATGACTGCAGGATGCTTTGCAGCTTCCTATACCAAAGCAGAGGGCTTTGCTTCAGTTCGTTGAGACTCTTCACAAGCATGCACACTCTGCCGCTCCCATTGTCGTAGCCGTCCGGTTGCTTCATTTACACTGTCGTATCCATTTCGTTGTGTAGAAAGGCATTCTTGATGTCAAGCTGCTGCACCTCGTAGTCCATCAATGCTGCAACTGCTAGCATGATGCAAGCGGTGGTGTAGCGGCTCACAGGAGCGTAGGTCTCAAAGAAGTCTCGTCCCTCAACTTGCGTGAACCCTTTTGCCACAAGGCGAGCCTTGAACTTGTCTATGCTTTCGTCGGCTTTTGTCTTGACGCAAAACACCCACTTCACCCCCACTGGACGAGAACCGGACGGAAGCTGTGTGAGCTCCCAAGTTCCTTGATCCATGAGGCTCTGGTACTCCGCGTCCAGTGCTGCTTTCCATTCCACTGCATGCTCGCCTTGCAGGGCTTCTTTTAGCGTTCTTGGCTCGGGCGGCAGCTGGCTTGCTGAGACGAGGGCCGCGAGATGCGTTGTGGTAAAGTCGACAAGGAAGTCCTCCGCTTCCTTGTAGATCGAACAGGTTGTCATAGCCATGTTTGCCTTCGGGTTCTCCTGCTCTTCTTCCTGTTGCAACTGTTGTCACGGGAGGCACGTGAGGTACCCCGGATGCCCATCAGCTGGATCATGTGGTTTCTCCGCCGGATGCGCAGCATCGTCCACTACCACGGTCTTCATTTTTTCATGAGGTTCTACCAGCGACTCATGATCAGCGGAGTTGCGTTTGTCCCGGCGAGCATTGAGGGACACACGCGGGGCCACCGGCTGCTGATCCGCCTGATCCAGATTAAGAAGGGTGAGTGGCTCACTGTCTCCTTCCCCCTCCTCTAGCGTCTCCACATAGGAGTCGTAGAAGGTCTGAAGTAGAGCAGGCTTACTTGACTGCTTTGCCTCCGAGGCAGAGCGTGTCAGGATCTCGAAAACGATTGCGTCTCTGCTAGTGACAATGCAATGGGAGTCCACGTCGTAGAACTCCCACCCCTTCATAGTAGGGCTTTGTCCGAGGAAGACACCCCATGTTGCTTTGTCCACCAACTTCCACCGACGCTCCTTTCGGACATGGAGCAGTGCCATGATCCCGAAGGTCCGAAGCATGCTGACATCGGGCTTTTCATCATGCCGTGCCTGGAACGGTGTCATGCCCGGTAGTGACACGTGTGGCACGCGGTTGCGTACCCACACCGCTTGCCGTAGTACAGATGGCCACCACGAGTTGTCGAGCTGCGCACCAAGTAACATCGACTTCAGCGTCTCTTGCATCGTGCGGTTCGCTCTCTCCGCTACGCCATTCTACTGCGGTGTGTATGGAGTGGAGAACTACTGCATGATGCCGAGATCCTCCAACTGAGTGGCAAACTCAGTGTTGGTGTACTCGCCGGCACCATCAGAGCGTAGAAGCTGTAGTTTCTTATTGCTTTGCCTTTCTGCCATTGCGAGCCACTTGAAAAAGTACGTTGGCGCTTCGTCCCTCGTGCGGAGTGGATAGCTCCACACCATCCTTGTGGCATTGTTGACAAAGAGCAGAAAATAGCGATGTCCTCCGTAGACTGTGGCCGCTGGTAGAGGTCCACATATGTCGGTGTGGGCGAGTTTCAGCTTCTGGGTGACGTCGCACTTCGTAGCTAGAGGGAACATTTGTTGAGGCAGTTTAGCGCGCATGCAATCTTCACAAGACTCTGCTACGTCCTTGCTTCTGTCATCCTTGAGACTGAGACCGTTGACTTGCTTGTTCTTGTGCATCGTCTGTACGGTCTGGTTGCTGATGTGGCCAAGTCGTTTGTGCCACAAACCAAGGTCTGCGCCAATCGCCTGGTGGAGACTTGTTGCTGCAAAGGGCGTAGGTGGCCCTGTCGTTGGAGCTGGTGCTACAAAGGCTAGCTCAATCATGCCATGCGGAAGGAGGCGACTTTCAGCGAAGGTCTCGCCTTCACGACTCTTCAAGGTGACATGTTGTCCGTTGCTGACGATCCGCACACCCCTCTTCATCAGCTGCCCTAGTGAGAGGAGGTTCACCGCGATCTCAGGGATGTACAGCACGTCCCCAAACTTGATCTGGGCACTATCGTACCCAGTCACTGTCATTTTTCCTTTGCCCAATACGGGCACTTGTCGCTTGTTGGCCACCGTGACGAAGCCTTTGGAGCAGGGTCCCAGCTCATGGAGGCAGGCCTTGTCATGGGTGATGTGCGAAGTACACCCACTATCAAGGTACCACACATAGGTGGAGCGGACCAACTCATCACTCTGCTTGGCTGAGAGCTGGAAGACCGATAGGTGTAGTCAAACTACTTCCCCTTGCCTCCATCTGGCTTCTTGGCCTCCTTGTTCTCGCCTTTCACTGGCTGCTTCTCCTTGTTTCCGGCTTCCTTCTTCTCCCACTTGTCTTCTGAAGGCTTTGCTTTGAACGATGCCTGTCGTCGTGCTTGCTGTTCGTCCCACATCCTCTTTCTACAATCTCGCTTCATGTGCCCCAGCTTCTTGCAATAATGGCACTCGATTGCAGGACGTGACCCTGCGTTCTGGCCGCGCGCGCTTCGGATGGTGGCGTTCGGTCCACAGTGGGCGGACGACTGGGTGGACACGGAGTTCCTCGTGGACTGGGTGTTTTGCGAGGGCTGAGCAGTGGACACGGCAGCGCTTACACCTTGGTAAGTCGCATTGTTGAAGATCCTCTCATTCTCTCTTGTCAGCTGCTGGTCGCGTTGCTCTGTCAGAAGCATCTTGCGGACGTATGCTTCTGTGAGCTCCGCTTCATGCTTGAACTTTAGTACCTTCCTCACGTCGTCCCAATCCCCTGTTAGTCCATTGAGGAGAAAGGTCACAAACACAGGCTTCGAGACCGGAGCGTCTGTCACTACGAGCTGGTCTCGAAGTGACTTTGCTTTGTTGATGTAGGACTCGATGTTGTCGAAGCTGTTGAGGTTGATGTGCGACAGTTCGGTTAGGAGGTGGGATTTGAAGGTTGAATCGCCGGACATGTAGGTCCTTATCTGGTAGGACCAGGCTAGGCGAGCTGGCTCAGCGGTCTCCTCGTACATCCGTATGGCCTGCTGGATGCGAGGAGTTAGATGGTCTTCCAACACCATGAAAGCAGCTCGTGTGAAGTATGTGAACTCTGCCACCACGCTAAACAACGATCCTGGAGGCGGAGGTGTATAGTATCCGTTGTAGAACTTCCATATGCTGTGAATTTGGGCAACTTACTTGAACTTGTGTGCCCAGTGCGGAAAGTTCTCGCCGTCAAATTTGTCAATCTTGATCTTGTGCAGGTGTAGTGAGGGTGCTGCTTGTGGCACACCATCCTCCAGGCCTTGATACGCCTTGCCTTGTGCTGCTGCTTGTGGGGTTGGCACAAAGCCTTGTGCCGCTGGCTGCGGCCCATGTGGTGGTGGTGCTAGCTGCGCCGCAAAGGGTTGCGGCCCTGGTGCTTGGTGCACCGGCTGGTAGTGTGCCACGGGTGGCACAGGAGCATGCTGTGGCTGTTGAGCCACAAACGGTTGTTGCATGCCTCCTTGAGGTGCTGCTGCCGGCTGCACTTGTGGAGGCATGGCTGGTTGCATGACTTGGGGAGGGCTTGCTCGAGGCAGATGAGCTGACGATGCTTGTGAACCCTGTTGCCACTGCATCTGGTGTTGTTGTTGCTGAGCCCATGCCAGCTGCAGCTGAAGCTGTGCGATTTGGGCTACTTGAGTCGCATGTGACTGTTGCGGCGGATGCGTGTGCGATTGCTGAGCTGCATGGGTCCATTGCTCCTGTTGACGTAGGAGCTCTTGAGTGGCAATCTGCTGCCTTAGCGCCTCCCTCTCTTGCTCCACAGCTTGGCGTACTGCGGCTTCTTGTTGTGCCATGCGTTGCACCTCCTCAGCCAAGCGTTGTGCCTCTTCCGCTTGGCGTTGTGCGTGGTCTGCGACATGGCGCCCCTGCTCTTGGCCCATGTGCAAACCATGCAAGACAGATTGGTCATCAAGGATAGGAGAAGCTGACGCAGCATTCTCCTTCTCCATGTTGCACTTTCTTGTTGTGCAGGTGGAGCGCCGACCACGCGCCTCTACGAAGTGGCGTCACCTCCGCCCCTGGTGTTGAGCTTGTACAGGGTTGGTGGAGAACGTCTCCACCACTGCACAATCTGCTGCTACTCCTTCTGCTGTTGCACTTGCTGAGAGGCTGAGAGCACCACCTACAGCTCTGATACCATGTTGAATCTATCATGGAGGCAGCAAGGGTTAGGACTCTTGCTTCTAGGATCTTTGGGTGATCAGCAGACATCTTGTACAATAGCAGAGAAAGGGTTGGGGAATCTGGACTGAAATCTTGATTGATGTACAGTACAAGTATGGTACATGGAAAAGGCAAGCATGCTAGGCTAGCACAACTCCTGGCCCACAGAGGGGCAACACCTTGCTAGGCCCTAGAGGCCATCGTGGCAAGAGTCTTGGCGCAGTGTTCAGGTTGAATGGCCTCCAGGGCAGCATCCACCCAGGCTGGCAGGCCTTGCCAGGCTTACAGGGGCCTTGGAGGGATCTCCAGCAGAGTCTTGGTCAGAAGCTCCAGAGTCAAGGTCTTGAGCAGGGCAGATGTCTGGGAGAGTGCTGAGATAGATCTGAATTGAGAGGAGCTTCCCCTTTTATACTTGAGGTCCTGGCAAGTTGACCACCTGAAGGAGAAGCTTCCTTCAGGTGGTTCAGGTCAGTTGTCCGTTGTGACCTCAAAAGGGGAAACTTCCTTCAAGAGAAGCTTCCAGTAGTACAGAGTTTGTTACTAGGACCTGAACAGGATCAGGAGGAAGCTTCCTCCTTGAGGAAGCCTCGGCAGGTGTTCAGGTGCAGCTTCCCCAGGAGGTTGCTTGCCCTTCAGGCCTTCCTCTGACGGCCGCTGATCTAGCGATGACCAAGCATCAAGGCCACCCATCAGGTGTCTCCTGAAGCTCGCCTTTGACTGGCACATGCAGATTGACTAGCCCAGGCTCCCCGCATGAGGGTGGTGATGCAGTACAGACCTGATGTTCAGGGTGCATGCCGCCTGCCTAGTCAGCTGCAATGTTCCTTGACCAGGGTCGCTGCGCAGTGCTGCGCAGCGAGTAGCTCCCCTCCTTCCCAGAGCTAGCTAGGGGCATGCGCAACCCCCTTGCGCATGCCAACACTCTTATAGTACACACCAGGCCCTTTAGGAACTCTCAGGGCTGGTTGCTAGGATTTATCTGGCCCGTACCGGTGATTATCCCAAGTAGGTCGTGAACCCGGGAATTCACCGAAAAATCTGTATCTTTCCGTACAAAGCTCCGATTGCCGTGCCGTTTGTGCCCACTCGTAGCTTTTCCACCAGCACAGTAATCGCACCACTCAACAAAACAAATTTATACAAGTGACGAGTTACGAATGAAGGAAAGTCAGTGTCGTTCGGTTGGGTGATCAGCGACGCATGTGGAAGTGCGTTGTAAGTGGTCACATCCGCGAAGGTTCGCTAAGGAATTGGGGGTCTTCGAGAATTGTTTTATTAAATCTTAAACTGATTTATGAAATCTTTTATAAATCTAGATTCGTCCAGATTCGTCAAGAAGTCGACCGAAAGGTTGTGACACTTATGTTTTTAGGTTCGTCAGAATGGTCAAAGCTGTCAGAAAGTTCCGGGATATTCTCTTGGGACGGGGCAGCTGGCCAGTTTGCCCTCGGCCATTAGAGTGAATATCGCGGTACTCAGAACGTGATGGGCTGTTTGTGAAATAACAGAGTTACCCACTCGAGAAGGTTACGGACTCGTGTACGTCTAGTACATAGCAAGAAACGTTTTAACCATAAAATCATGTTTGTTTTCCGATCAAAATTGATTTAATGGGTTCTTTTGTGAATGGCAATAACTTGAGTCAAGGGTGTGGGTCCAAAGCAAATAACAAAAACATGTTTCCTCATACATGTATTCATCTAGTCAAAAGGTATTATTTGATCTCAATACTAATCAAAACCATGAGCCAGATAAAGCTGCGTAGAGCTACATAAATCCACGTAGAGCTACATAAAGTCAATTAAAGCTACATATAGCCACAAAGAGCCACATAAAGCCAGTGGTAGTGAAAGTGGCACTAACCGTGAGAGTGATAGTGACAGGGAGAGTGTGTATGTGTGTGCGAGAGAGAGAGAGAGAGAGAGAGGGAGGGAAGAGAGGGGGAGAGGGGGAGAGATAGAGAGAGAGAGAGAGAGAGAGAGAGAGAGAGAACAAGAGCAAAAGAACAAGAGAGAGAGATAGAGAGCGAGAGAGAGAGAGAGAGGAAGAGAGAGAGATAGAGAGCGAGAGAGAGAGAGAGAGGAAGAGAGAGAGATAGAGAGCGAGAGAGAGAGAGAGAGGAAGAGAGAGAGATAGAGAGCGAGAGAGAGAGAGAGAGGAAGAGAGAGAGATAGAGAGCGAGAGAGAGAGAGAGAGGAAGAGAGAGAGATAGAGAGCGAGAGAGAGAGAGAGAGGAAGAGAGAGAGATAGAGAGCGAGAGAGAGAGAGAGAGGAAGAGAGAGAGATAGAGAGCGAGAGAGAGAGAGAGAGGAAGAGAGAGAGATAGAGAGCGAGAGAGAGAGAGAGAGGAAGAGAGAGAGATAGAGAGCGAGAGAGAGAGAGAGAGAATAAAAAACAAATACAAGCCATACCACACCACACCACACGACACCACACCACACCACACCACACCACACCACACCACACCACACCACACCACACCACACCACACTACACAACACCAAACCATACCATACTACACCACACCACAACACACAATGCCACACCAAACCATAGCACACCACAACACACCACACCACACCACACCGCAGCGGAGCAGCACGAGGGTCGTCCGGTTAGGTTGTGCGTCCGGACGGAGGAGCACCGTGAGCGAGAGGCATGGATGGCTGAGCGCCAGGCGAGGGGCGGCGGTCTTGCTGGCCCAGAGCAGGTGCTAGGCGTGGCGGGGTGGCAGGCAGAGTTACGTAGGAGGCGAGCACAGTGGGAGGCACAGCAGGAGGCACGACGTGAGCATCGTTTGAGGTATTCTCAGGCGCAACGGGAGCGGGAGCGACAGGCGAGGGTTACGGAGCTAGGGAGTGGGTCACCAGGACGGAGGGTTGAAACGGGATCAGGACACACACCCCCAGGACACACGGCTGTGGAGGACAGGGGACAGGCAGAGAGCCCTGCGGGAGGAGAGCACCGCGGCGAGGGTACGACGGACAGATCATTCTCAGTCGTAGAGCAGTTCATCCGTGAGTGCTTTCTGATATCCACAGATGAGGAGCGAGCAGCACGGGATACCGGAGGTGGTTGCCCCCCTTGCACTGCGGATGATACAGGGGACGGAGGAGGTGGGGTGGACGGTACAAGGCGAGCTCAGGGGAGGGCATCCGGCAGACGGGGAGGCCGGCGGAGGGAGGTAGTGGGCCCGGGCATTGGAGGAGGGGGAGCGGCGGTGCAGCGACAGCAGGAGCAGCAGAGGCAGCAGCACCAGCAGGACGAGCGACAGCAGCGGCACCAGGAGCATCGGCAGGGCACAGAGGGACGGGAGCGGGTGCTGATGCTGCTCCCACCCCCCCCCCC
>SZWC01007828.1:74376-85177 GCA_023375785.1 Penium margaritaceum | reverse complement strand
CTTCACGTGGTCCTCTGGCCAGCCACCAATCACAGTGATCATGGGGCCCCAGCTTGGTGGAAGAGCCATGAGGAGAATCATCCCCTGCATGTCGGCTTCAAGGCTCCATCCCATGTTGCTGGCTTGCTGAAGGAGAGTCTCAAACTGCTGCAAGAATTTTATGACGTCCTCACCCTCAGTCAGCTGCATCCTAAGCAACTTTTGGAGGATGAACAAACGGTTGGCGAGGGAGTCACTTTGGTAGATCTTGCAGAGTTTCTTGTATGCCTTAGCTGCGTTTGTGAGGCCGGAGATATGAAAGAGCCAGTGTTGCCTTTGTTGCTCGTAGGAGGAGCATTACAACGACATCGGCACCGCAAGGCACATCGATGCTCCATCGATGAGATGTAGGGTCGTAGTCATGACTGGGACCGTCCGAGCCACAGTTTTAGACACTCCCACTTCGTCACACAGATGATTACCACCACAAAACTAGTTGCCGTGTTTGGCTCTGGAACCCTCGTTGCCGAGACGCATGCTTGCATTCACGTCTGATGCATTTATCTTGCCATGTGGCATGACTGCATATATTGGACCAATGGGTTTCTTGCATGTGGAGGTGGTCATGTCAACCTTTGACAGGGTGGACTGATGGGCAATGCTCAGCCCTTGTCCTTGGCCAACCTTTCTACGTCCAATCGCATGTGCAACCTTGTTCTTTGACAATTATGCGGACCAATGAACACATGACGGAGATAAAGGTCAAAATGTAAATTAGTGAAATTTTATGTACTCGACAATTGCATCCGCCGAACATGGTTTGCCTGCGAACCGACCGAGACATTGTTTCCGTTAAAAATTATGGATTACACTTATTATGCCGCTATCCCCCATTCAAACGTTCAAACCATGTTTGAACCGAGATCAATGCAAAGAAAAGGAGGAACCGATCGACAATCGGTTCCTCCGCCATTCAGGCTACCGAATCGACGGTCTACGAGCGGCGATCATAGACCGTTGATTCGGCAGCTAAATCAGCCGTTACCAAGGCAAGGCAGTCCTAAATGCATCAAGCACCAAGAACTAGTTCATTGGTGATGAATCAATCCGTGCTTGTGTCTTAGTAACAACACACCGCCCTGCTCCACGATGTAGCCAACACTTAGTCAGATTAGGCGTTGCCGCCGGGTCCCACCCGGCGGACATTCCTCTCGCCATGGCTTCTCAACCAAGTTCTTAGCCAAGCTCAAACAGAGCTTCTACTGCTGCATCCAGTTCTTTGACTGCACCAATGTCTGCTGTGTCTGCCCAGTTTGACGCGAGCAAGTGGAATCCACCTAGGGGGAGGGCACTAACTGGCGACTTTCTCACCAAGGAGCTGTCCAAGAACTACAAACCGAGTCCGGCAAGCAGCAAGTAGGCAGGCTTCGTTTGTGGGTCGTGTGCAAAGAAATTCAGCGGTACGTGTGACCGCATCCGCGGCCACTTCGCTTGCAATAACCCGAACGTGGGGAAGTGTCCCCATCCTCCACCAACAACTAGGGATGCTCTGGGCTTGGAGTGTTTCTCTCCTCCTGCAGCAGGCTGGCAGCCATACAGTGCGAAGCTGTACTAGGGAGAGGGTGCCAAGTGGGGAACCAAGGACAAGCCTGCTGCTTGGATGAAGCTGTTGGAGGCACAAGAGAAGGCGACACAGGCAGCCACCGTGGGAATCACGCTGCACAAGGACTCCAGTGATGATGAAGATGGACACACCGTCCGTCCAAGCAGGCCGGCAGCCACAACAACTCTCGAGGGTCAGATCCCGCTGTTTGACATTAACAAGGCAGCATCCTTCCACCAATCAACCATAGTTGAGCACTCAGACAGGTACTACAATGATCGCTGCCAGCTGGACATCGTAAAGCTGATGGCCATTGCAGCCCTGCCTGTATCGTTCTGTCGAGAACCTGTTCTCCTCGAAGTCATCAAGTCAGGGAAGAAGACGACTGCCGGTTTCTGGCTGCCAAGCAGAGACACTGTGACCACTGAGCTGCTGCCTAAGTTGGATGCAGAGTTGGCAGAGCTTGATGCACCGCTGATGCAGGGATGGTCGACCTGCAGAACAAGCCTGGCTATGGATGAGTGGTCTGACAGGCAGGTTAGACCCATCTACAATGCCATGGCAGTGAACGCCATGGGATCCATCCATCTGTTTTCACGTGATGCCAGTGGACTGACAAGGGATGCTGACCATGCTGCTTCCATGATAGAGGGAGCAATTGCAGCAGTGGGTGAGGACAGAGTTGTGTCTGTGATCTGTGACAATGCGTCCGTCAACAAGAAAGCATTTTCCGAGCTAAGGCAGAAGTTCCCAAAGCTGTTCTTTCAGGGATGTTGTGCGCATAACATAGACCTCATCATGAAGGACGTGGGAAAGTCGGCATGGGGTGCTGGGATCATTGGGAAATGTGAGAAGGTGATTGCCTTTTTGAGGAACAACGCCATGTCTCGGACATGACTCATGGACAAGACAGGGGGGAAGGTGCTGAAGAACAGGTGTGACACCCGCTTCGCATCTGTCTTTGACATGGTTGAGAGGTTGTTGGAGCTGAGGGAGGAGTTGGAGGATTTTGTGCAGCTGGATGTTTGGAAGCAGATTGGGTTGCAGAGGGATGCAGGGTTCAGGAGCAGGAAGAAGGAGGTGAGTACACATGTACATGTGTGTACGCGTATGTGTATTTCTGTGTCTGTATACACTGAGATGTTGTGACTCTGTCTCTTGTCATGTCTTATCATATCATGTCATCATACATCACGTCTTCCTGTCACGGCGTGTTGATTTTTACACATTTGCAGACAATCTTGTCAAATGCATACAAAAGGGCTTACATTGTGGAGCATGAATCAAAATCATAAGCTGTTATGACGTTGATTGATTCAGGCTGTGGGTTGTGTTTCCCACAAAGAATGAGAGTCAAGAAAGTTATTGGAGTTGAAAATGTCTTGTTCCGTGCCTTATCTCAAAGCAACTATGATACCAAAGATTTTCACCGTGCAATTTATTTTTCCATTGCCAAACATGGGAAATTTGATTATATGTCTGATTCATGTGACAAAGACGTGGGTCACCAGAAAGTGTTTGACTCGTTGACGCAGATGAATGATTTATTACAAGGAATGGAGAATGGGGCTGAACCGCTAAAATCCCTATTTTTTTGAAAGTTTACCAAAGAGAGGTCTCTTATCGGACTGATTCAAAAGAATGCTTCATTTACATTTTTGGATCAAACATGGAAGATGTTGGATGTATTCGTCTAATGCACTACCGTGACCATTTTCATCTTCTTCTTCCATGTGCAACCAGTTTTGGATATGGAAGTATGATAACAAGAGATCATGTTGAAATATGTGCCTACAGATTTGAAATGACATGTTATGCGAGCTCTTTTGAGAATCAACCAAGTTTGACAGAATCAAGTGAAGATAAACAACAACAAAAAATTCACAACAACAAATTGGCTTCTAAAGAAACTACGGAAAACTATGAGACATCTAACAAGAAACAATGCACAAATTCTACTATGATCGATGAAAGAGGTTGTCACATAATCAAGGATACATATCGTGAAACACGACAAAGAACTTCTGAAATGATACAAAGTACACATCTTGGTAATATTTTATTTCCTTGTTAAACATGGCATACATGTATACCACGAGATGGATCAAATAGGCTTAATGGATAGTTATCACAACAAATTGCAACATGTGGATAGAAGGACTTTGAAGGGTTAAAAAATAATTGTATGTCATGAGAACGAATTCCAATCTGGTGAGCCATGTTTCAGGTACATGTATCAAAATGGTGTTTTTGGTGGATTTGCAGAAATTTCAAATTTTTCTTAACAATGTTCAAAATCATGGTCTTTTGTGGAGTACATAACTCACCTGTTTTCAGTTTGTTTTACCTTCTCTGAGTTGTCATGCTCAAGTTGCTCACATACGTCAGAACATTGATTGGAAGTTTGAACCTTTGACACTGAATACACAAGGTCAGATGTATGGTCCTTCCATACGACTAGGTGCCTTATCTGCTAGTGTATATCGAGCTTCAGAGGAAGGAATACATGCTTTACATAGACATAATAGGCTTCTTCTAGGTCCAAATGTGAAAAGAAGAAAATGACAGTATTGGTGGTGTTAAATTGAAACAAATGGAAGAGCATGTGAACGATGAGAAGAACATATCCTTTTTTAAGAGGACTCAACCAATTTCTGAAACCACTGACACTACAAAAGCTCCAATCCATGTGTATGAAGAAGTTAAGAAGACAGAAATAGAAAAAGTGAAATAAAGAGAGAACGTGTGTAAAAAAGCAGTAATGACATATTGTCAGTTTTCAAACCTCTTGAAAGAAGTAAAAAAAGCAATCAGTGGTAAACCACAAGAGAAAAAGGACACTCTTGAAAAATTGTATGTACAACAATTGAAAAAAACATTACTTCAAGCACAAACCGTAAAGAAAAAACTGTGATGAAAAAACCTGCAAAGAAACATCAAAAGAGTGAGACAACTTCTTTGCATCACCAATATCTGAAGGGCGATGTATAACTTTGATAAAAAAAAAAGATTTTCTATCTCATAACTCCATTTTTATATTCCTCATACTGTAAACTCAAAGCAATATGAAAAGGATGAAACACCTCGCAGAACACAATTATTCAATAACAAAAAGAAATGTGTGCGTCAAGATTTTAAACATACAGAATGTGAAAGAAAGGGAAAAAAAAGCACAAATATGCTGAAAACCATGCTGATGAGGGAAAATTAAGGCCATTAACATCAGTGGGATCTGTAACAAATGCACCTACATCTTCAGTAAAAGAAAGTGATGCATCAAGAACTCACTTCTGGGTCATCAAAATTTTGTTTTAAACATTTTGAATTCCTTTGTAGACAAAGTTATCCAGAGTTCCACAATGTACAAGTTGCTTAATCTTCTGGTATTCTAGGACTCTATTGTAAGGCATCATTCAAGATAAGAGATAAAAGATTCAGTGGTTTTCATTCTATTCACTCTGCAGCGATTGTACATGAGTATTTGATTAATTATCTTTGTGGATTATCTTCTACTTGGAGGAAGAATTTTCAAACTCTACAACATCTCTTTTATCATTCACATGGTTTTGTTGAGAATGGTACATTCTCTGAGTTGAAGATAAATACTTTAAATATTCAAGGGACAAAACTAAAAAAATGATCAGATGAAACTTTTTCAAAGGATTGTAGAGATGGACCGACAATCCCGTGTGACTTGTGTTCGTTACTTTTCTTTGAAAAAGACACTTTTTCCTCAAAAAGATATGGAAAATAGTTTTGCATATGCATTGGATATGAAAGAAACATGAAAAAAGATGAAAAATGTATGTTGAACAAGAAAGATGGATTTTAAATGAATGATGTACTTGAAACATTGAAAATTTTATCATCTTTAGAAGAATGATCAATCTGTCCATATCTACCATGCATGAAATTTGCATTTTTGCGACAAGGACGGCAACGAGGACTTCAAGGTGCTGTATCAACCGTGCCTTTAGATATTGTGGAGTTGGTTACATAACTTCCTTGGACTCCCTTAATGACAGAAATCATCACAGTAGCTTTTGAACGTAAATTGGATATGTATGTCCTGTTGCTGTACTTATAGCAGTGAGATATCTGATAGAAAGCTCACCGTTGTTTAAATTTTTAAATATTAACTTTTATTCTGATCAGGAAGAATGACTAAATGATTTTTTTCATCAAGATAAACATGAAGCAAACAAATAAAGTGATGAAGCTGAAAATGAACATGAAGTAGAGAATGATGTAAATAGAGAACTTTGTGAACTTGATAAAGAAAATCCTCATCAAACATTCTTTTACACAAATCCATTGATCAACCAATTAAAAATGGCCATATGATGATGGCACCATGTTAAGGAAAAGTACCTTGTTCAATTTTATCGAAAACAGTATTGAAGAACTTTGTTTCCCAACTTTATCTGGGGGAATGAAGTGGAAGGGACGTGTGAATATACAAACACCATTTGGTCACAAGAAAGCCTCTGTATCATACAGAACTATGGTCAAGTGGGAAACTGCGAAAAAAAAGATGTACCTTTTGATACCAAAAAAATAGAGGTGAGTACACAACATGTGCATTTGGATTTCCTCAACCTCCATTACCAACGTCAATGATTATTCTTCCTCTGGATGAAACATGAACAGAAGCTTTGCATGTGAAGTATAGAAACATATATGCATCTTTGTACAAAGCATTGTCTGAACTGAAAGGGGATATCTCTTTCAATGAATTCTTGAAGAAGTTAAAACATCCCAAAAAGACTCCATTAAAAGTATCCATTCTATGATTAAACGGGCAATGCCTTTTCTATAAGAGAAAACCAATTCATGCAAACATAAACCCATTCAATGATGAAGTTTTGAGGCTATGGCAAGTTAGTATAGATGCACGAATGTGTATGTACCCTCATTCTGCTGCTAATCCTATTGTTTTACACATGTGTAAAGGTAACCATATCATGTGGCAAAATTTGAGAAGGGTTGCCCATAATTGAAAGAACAATTTTGAAAAATCAACGAATATCAAAAAAACAATACCAAGTTTGGGAAATGCATTTATACATGACCAAGAAGTGAGTGTACAAGAAGTTGTAACCTTGATGACTGGCTTACCCTTACGATTATCAAGCAGAGGATATGTATTTCTAAACACAGGAAAATCTCAAGAACGAAATTGACTTTTGAAGATAAAAGAAGAGATTAAAAAGATAAAGGGTTCGGTCACAATACACCCAGTTTTCGGAACTATATAGCTGATATGCCAATGTCGCACAAAAAATAACTCATATGACAATGCCGCACAAAAAAAAACACATATTCCAATGTCGCACAGAAAACAACGCATATGACAATGCTGTACATAAAACAACTCATATGTCAAAGTTACCAAAAAAAACCTTAGGAACCCATAAACGCTTAAAAAAATGTCATGTTCCCGCCACATACCATGTGGCATTGACGCATGACATGAGTTTTTTCATTCACAATGTCTCAGATGTATGCACCATTGCAACTTTTTCCATGTCAGGTCCAAAACACATGCTGTGATCAAGCATGAACAAAGGGGTGGGCGGCTGGTTGATTTTCTTGCGGAGGCTGGGCGGATGGTTGCTTTTGTAACGCATGGTGGGCGGATGGTTGCTTTTCTTCCAAACCACGGGCGGATCGTTACTTTTCTTCCGAACGACAGGCGGATGAGAGTCACACTTTGTGTTTTATGGGTATCTGAGCTATTTCACCCAAAGATAAATCCTCATTCTACAGACGTTTTTGTGCCATATGCTGTTATGAGCTTGAGAATGTACGGTTTGCGTATTTCATGGAAAAATGTAACTAACTACCACGCACAAAAAAAGACAAGGGATTTCTTGATTCAGACAAGAAATAAGGAGAGTTTGAAGAGAAAGGAGATGATGCTGATGAAGATATAATGATTGAAAATAGATTCAAAGCTCATTACGCAGATGTAAGAAACTATTGACTAAGAATTTGTCCACAGATTGTATGATATGTAAACTAACGTTAAAAAAATGATTAACATTACATTGGAGAAAACCTTTTTTTTCTATATTTACCATTTCATAAAGAGATATTGCCAAAAAAGGCTGTGATACACAAGGCCTTCTACAATAATACATAAGAAATAAAAAACAATTGCGAAGAGTATGCACCAAGTTCATCATGTTGGGAGAAATTTCTCCGTGAACTTGATGACGAGTTGCAAAAAGAAATCAAAGAAGAAGATGTGGATGGGATACAGAAAGATGATGATTGGAAACACAAGATTCATGAGACATATGGTATGGAAATGGACAGAAATTGAACTCATAGTAAAGAAGTTGCAAGACATATGTTTGCTGATTTGAAGAAATCAAATGAAGAGTAGTCTAGAATGAATCGCTCATTGAATGTTGAACAACGTGTAATAATTGACCATATTTTACAAGAAGAAGTATATGAACAAATTCTAGTGAGAGTGTTTTTATAAGGCGGTGCTGGTGTAGGTAAATAAGTTGTATTACATACTTTGCATGAACTTCTCCTTGAACTATACAACTCAAGTCGGAGTCCAGATTCGAGAAAACTAAACAATTTGCATGTTGCACCTACACGTGTTGCAGCATTCAACACTAATGGGTATACAATCCATTATGCTGTGCGACTTTGATTGATAAACAACAAAAAATCTTACATCAATCTGAATGATAATGAAAAACATACCCTGGCATGAGATTTGGGTTCAGTTGGATTTCTTATTGTTGATGATGTATCTATGGTGGGTTCTTATGTTTTACATTGCCTTGACAAGAGGATGAGAGAAATTAAAGGAATTTAAAACATTGCTTTTGGTGGGGTACATGTTCTTCTTGTTGGAGATACATTTCAATGAAAAACAGTTTGAGATAGTTACCCATCTGAACCCCTAGATGTGGTAGATTTGTTGGCCTCTCCTGAAAATCTGAAATCTTTCTACACATGGACACAGTTCAAGCTTTATGAGCTCAAAACTATAATGCGGCAAAATCATTCAGAGTTTTTAGAAAGATTGAATAGGTTAAGAAAAGGGAGAAACACAGTGGACGATCATACATTTCTCCAAAGGCTTCAAGAAGTGCAAGATGAAGGAAAAGAGAACTGTTATTTGTATTTATATACCACTAATGACAAATTTAATAGAACAAAATAACCAGATGTTAAAAGCCGCTAAAACAAAGAAGTACATGATACATGCACAAGACGCGGATCCATCTACAGCAGTTTTTAAATGATTAAAGAGGCCAAAGAAAGGAACATAAAGTGAGAGAAGGTTCACGGCTGGTTTAGTTGCAGTAATAAAATTATACATTGGATGTAAGATTATGCTTGTGTCAAACATTGACACATCTGATGGCCTTGTCAACGGAGCCACTGGATACCTTTGTTACATCGGAAAGGAGGGTGATGTTTTCTTTCTTTTGTGGATCCACTTTGAAAATTGTAATGTTTGAATGAACATTCACAAACAAAAAAATCAAAAGCTGAAAAGAAAGTCCATGGTTGACAAAGGATGGACACAAACAACCAAAGAAAAGAAACACTTTACTGATCAAAGTGAAAAAATGCAACATCTCGACTCCAATTTCCTGTTGCACAGGCAGAGGCCATCACAACACACAAATCACAATGTTGTACTTACAAAGAAAAGGCAAGTGTGGATCTTTCAGGCTGGAATTTTGATCATATGTATTATGTTGCACAAAGTACATTCACAGATGCATCACTTCTCACCATAAGAAGTTGTGTGCCAAATGGAATCAAGACAAGTGAAGTAGTCAAAACTGAAATGCAACAGATAAGATGTGAGAAATGGGACTTAAGTATTACTCCTATAACTGATGTTATTCCCCGAGGTGGTTTTGCAGTGTTATATCATAACATAAGATCCCTAACCACCCATGTTATAGATTCATCATGTCATTCAGAAAAGAGAAAAACTGGATTCAATTCTTCTCAGTGAGACCCACCATCAAGGGAATCCAACATTAACCATGGCATGGTACAAATCATCTACCCCAGTGATCATTGACTTCGACAAGTGACCTGATCCATGATCAATTCAAACAGATTTTTGGAGGTCTAAAATTCATTTGTGTGAACAGTTAAACTTGACAAAAACATGGGTTGGGACTCTTGATTTTGACGAATGGGGCATATGAGTTAATTGTTTTGAAAACTGGGGAGGTTTTGTCATTTTAAACATCCTTTTTTCAACTGGCGGCAAGCGCATGGCAGCACCAGCTGGCGCCGTACGTGCAACAACACCTCATGTACGGATTTTCTCGCTTAGCGGGCAAATCTGGCACGTGCCTGTTGATGACCATGGATGTGCAATGGTCCACGTGACGTGGACCTTCTCAGAACCTGAGCTCCAGTGATCAATTTTATTGATGGGCGGCTCCCGACGAGAACAAACCAATCATGGTAAGAAATGAAACAGACAAAACAAACCAATGACCCTGAATAAAATTTTCATATAAAGGAAGGAGAGAACGTTGATTTTGATGAATTGATGTTGAATTTTTTTTGGTGGTACGTTCAAATATGATGAAATTTCATTTTAGACAAAACTTTTCCGCACAGAAAAACCTATCAATAGCAAATTCAACGATTACTAGGGTAGTATTATGTATTTGAATGAAGGAGCAGGAGGCATAATAGCAACGTCAAAGCACCTTTTCATCAATACCAAATTCTATGGTGATACATACTTTGATGCGTTGTCTTGGAATATGAGTGTGATGGATATACAAAGTGTAACTCTCTTACTTTTCTATCGCAGGCAAAAGACTCCAAGACCTTCTTTTGATTCATTCCTCAGTTTCTGATGGACAATTCTCATAGGCCATGTTTTCTCATTAGAGACTTTCATGAACACATGAAACAAATACCCAAAACATGGCAGTTTGAAGAACATGGTTTCACACAAATTGTTCATTATCCAACACATCATCTAGGTTCAAGCATTGATCACATTTTGACAAACATTTCTCAAAACCGAGTACAAAATTTTCCTCAAGAAACATACTTCTCTAGTCATTTCCCCATCATGATTGGAATAGCATAGCCATATCTCTAACCTTACCTCTGGCTCCAATTCTATCTCTTTTTGTATTTTTGCTTTCCTCCATTTTTGTCTCTGCAACTCTCTCTCTCTCTCTCTCTCTCTCTCTCTCT
>SZWC01007828.1:32824-47850 GCA_023375785.1 Penium margaritaceum | reverse complement strand
GCGGGGGTGTACATCCAAAATGTGTGACGCCTTGGTGGACTCAGCCCCAGCCCCCCCCCCCTCCCCCGACCCTGCTGTCCTAGAGCAACTCAGGGCCAAGCATCCGGAGGCAGAGCGGCCAATCTTGGCTTGGGTGGTAGAGGCAGCATGCGTAAGGCCTGCAAGAGTGCCGAACGTTGACGGTGTCCCCCGAGCTCTCCTCAATAGCAGCCGTAATTCCGGAGCTAGGCCATCGGGGTTGACATTGGATCACCTACGACAGGTGGTGGTGGGAGACGATAGACTGACACGGCTGCAGGCCTGGTTTATGGCGGCGATTTATTGAGCTCAGCTGCACCCGACGGCATGGAGATTCATGGCAGCGAGCACGCTCATTACTTTGGCCAAGCCCGATGGAGGGGTTCGGCCCATACCAGTGGGAGAGGCGTTGTGGCGGTTGGTACCACGGTGGATGGTCACGACTAAGCACTGAGAGATGCAAGTGGCGATGGCCCCGGTACAGTAGGTAGTGGGGGTGCAGGCATGAGCAGACACGATTATGCACACCATATCGGAGCACTTAGATGCCTGTCCGGATGAGGGATTAATGAGCATCGATATCCTGAACGCGTGCAACTCACTTGAGCGCGCAGCAATTTTTCTAGGTGCGCCGGGATCGGGGCATTGCTCGCCACATCCCCACGCTGGCCCTCTTCTACGATCAGCTGTCAGAATTGTACTACCAGGGAGGGGCTAGGTCGGCGGTTCTACGGTCAGAGAGGGGGAATCGCTAGGGGGACCCAATTGGCCCGTTCTTGCATGCACTGACGCAGCACGGCACTCTTGAGGCGGCTCAGCCAGCAACGGCAGATGGAGGATAGGTCATCGCATACTTGGACGACACTCACCTCATGGGGCCGGCGGCACTATTGGAGGTGGGGTTCACGACGTTGCAAGCTGGGTTGACGGCAATGGGATGGAGGTCTAGCCCCACAAGTGCCAGATCTTTCTCCTGGCATCTATGGCGCACATGCCGGAAGGCCTTGTGGGGGTCACCAGGGTAGTGGAGGGCATGGCTATCTTAAGGGCGCCACTGGGGACGGAGGCCTTTTGTCCAGAGCTGTTGAAGAAGTCTGTAGGAGCCGTGGAGGCATTGATGGGGTCTCTGCCGGACCTACCGGACGTGCAAACGGCCTTTGCGGCTCTTCCCGAGTGTGTCATGCAGCGCCTCCATAACCTCACACCGTTGACAGCTCCAAAAAAGTGGTAGCTTTCCCAACTTCAGGCTTTTGACAAGTGTGTGGGGTTGTGTCTCCGATGACTGGTCCAGTTGGAGGGTATACAGACGCTATAGGAGAGACGAGTGGTGGCACATGCGAAGCGCCAGGCCCAGCTGCCCATCCAGCTCAGTGGCTTAGGTCTAGTCCCGCAGGCACTATTGGCTCCGCTCTCATACATCTGCAATGGCCTTCAGCCTTGGCACGATTGGCGCTAGCTCCTTCGTGCAGCAAAGCCAGGCGAGGAGAGTGTACTGGCGGAGCAGACATAGAGAGGATGGTATAGAGGGCCTTTTGAAGAGCTACAAGAGGAGACGATGCAGAGAATATTGGATTCCATCTAGAATGAGATCTTCGACTTGGTGGTGTATGAGCGGGAGAGCCCACACCGGACTTGAGCTCTCTGCCTCACGAGTGGCATCTGACAGACTTGCGGGCGACGGTCTCTACAGACTCGGGGGTGGATGAGGCTCTCCCACAGCTGCAGCGCCTTGCAGCAATTTTGGGGGATCACATCGGGGATTGGATGCGAGCTCATCCGTGGTCGGTGACAGATCAATTGTGTATGGCACCAGAGCGTTGGTGTGGCGTGCAGATTCCTACTGGGCTTGCCCCTAGCACACTGACGCCACAGCCCAAATTGTGTCTGCCCAGCTAGAACACTGCTTTGCCCATGCGCGACGTAGCATATATTGTGCACGGGGTGGAGCGGCAAAGGCTGTTCACGATCCAGTGGTGCCGGAGTTGGCTGTAGTGATGCGAGAGAGTGGCATGGGTGGCGTACAGGAGGAGCTAGAGGGGATTTTGCCTTAAGGGTGGCCGGATATCTAGTGCATGGACCCAGCCACAGGATACGGGCTGGTATTGGATGTGGTCATTGCGGATCCACAGCGGCCATCACTGGGACGGGCATCCTCTCTACAGCCGAGAGAAGCATTGGCAGAGGCGGTGCATGCGAAAGAGAGAAAATACTGACAGTGGAGGAGTGAGGGAGATCGAGACCGGCTTGACTTCATGCTTCCGGCCCTAGAGAAGTTCAACGTTTTTTCCTGCCAAGTAGGCAGAGTGTTACTGTTGGAATGCGGTTCCAACGTGGCCTGACCACTTCCTGAGGTTCACACCTTTTTTGGGCAGTAGTCTTCGACAGAATGTGCGCTTTCTGGTCGCCGCACACTATGTGAGCAGAGTTCTGACGGAATTCAGAAATACCCAAAGTTCCAAGAGCTGGGGATCAGTTTTTTGTGGATTACTGGACACAGACCACGTGAGCAAAGTTATAGTTCTAGTCACAAGCTTTCCAACGCACCAAACTGCGCGCGATTTGGACTACTGTTGCGCCTGATACCCTTTCCAGAGTGCATCATTGAGTCTCTGTCCCTGACAGAGCACTAGCGTGAGTGACGGGCGCCCGACGCGCCTTGGACCCCAATGAAGCATCAGGCCGCCATTCCGAAGCGCACATGGCTCCAATGAACCATGGGATATTGCTACTGGCATCCCCTAAGGGGCTCTTTGGCCATGGTGTGCATGGTGGGAGTCGAACTGGTCACCGCCGGATCAAGTTTTCCGGCCGGTACCAAGTCTGGCGTCCAAACCCTGACGGCCAGCACCGCCTCCCAACTTTGACGGACCATAACTCCCTCAATCCTTAGCTGATTGCTGTGATTCAAATTGCAGCTGGTCCAGCGTGTCCAGTAGTTTCTGAAACATCCATCCATGATGCAAACATGCACTGTACCAGGATCTGGAGCCATCACCCTGAAAACGACAACTCCAGAGCATGGCACGGGGCAATATGTAACAATCTCCCCCATGCTCCTGCCATGCCGGATGCCTCCCTGCTCACTCCTGATCATCTTCCATAGCTCTCTTGAGCCCATCATAGCCCATAAGCCCAAGGCCTGCCACACTGAGGACATGCCGATCTTTGGGCTGCGCCTTGGTCAAGCAATCCGCGAGCATGTACGTCGTACTACAATGTTGTAGCACAACTTGTCCCTTTTGGACCATGTCGCGCGCATAGTGGTAGCGCACGTCAATGTGCTTTGTCCTCCTGTGCTGCGTTGGGTTGTTGGTTAGTGAGATGGAGCTGGTGTTGTCCTCTTGTACCACCGTAGGTTCCCGTTGCGGCACGCCAAGCTCCCCCAATAGCCTGCGGAGCCACACCGCCTCCTTGACCGCTTCGGCCAGCGCGATGTACTCTGCTTCCACTGTGGAGGTGGCGACGCAGTCCTGTTTTTTGCTGCACCACGAGACCGTTGCACCTGCGAGGAAGAACACGTAGCTGGAGGTGGACTTCCGCTTGTCCACGTCGCCAGCATAGTCTGCATTCGTGTAGCAGACCAGACGCAAGGGGTCGGTCCTCCCCTTGCCGTCGAACCTCAGGCACGCGTGTCGCGTCGCCTACAGGTAGCGGAGGATGCGCTTAACAGCCTGCCAGTGTAGTGGCCCTGGATAGGCCACGTACCTGCTCACTTGACCCACCTCGTAGGCCAGGTCCGGTTGAGTTGCCAGCATGGCATACATGAGGCTGCCCACCGCGGACTGGTACGGCTTCCCCGCCATGTCCTCCCACTCTTCTTTTGTTTGCGGCGACATTGCCGCGCTCAGGTCACAAGTTGTGGAGACCGGACTGCCAACCGGTTTGCAGTCCTCCATGCCGTAGTGCTTCAGCACTTCGACCACATACTTGGCCTACCTCAGCTCAAGTGTGCGCGCCCTCCGGTTCTATGTTATGCTCACCCCGAGGTAGTACTCCAACTCCCCCATGTGGGACATCTGAAATCTGCTGCTTTGCTGCTCCTTCAGTTGCTATAGAGCCTGCAGGTCAGACGAAGACAATATCAGGTCATCCACGTAGAGTGCAACGATCTGATGGAGCTGGTTGTTGCGCCGCACGTACACACTGTAATCAGATTCACAGCGCTTGAAGCCGAGCTGCGCCATGTAGCCATCCATGTGCTGGTACCAGCACCTTGGCAACTGTTTTAGCCCGTACAAAGACTTGCACAGTTTGCACACTTTGCCCTCCGGCGCGTCCACCCCCTCCAGCACCTCCATGAAGATCTCCTTGTCGAGAATACCGTTCAGGGACGCAGTTTTCACGTCCATTTGGTGCAGCTCCATGTTCTTGGCAGCTGCCACCCCAAGGATCACCCGGATGCTCGTGAAGTTGGCGACGGGGGCGAACGTCTCGTCGTAGTGCTCGCCCTTGCATTGTGCAAACCCCTTCGCCACCATTCGCGCCTTGTACTTCTCCACTTTACCCTCCTTGTTGTACTTTGTTTTGAAGACCCACTTGGAGCCGATGACCTTGGCATCTTTCGGCCGATCCAAGAGCTCCCAAGTGTCGTTCTCGGTAATGGACGCCAACTGTGACTTGATGGCTGCGTCCCACTGCTCTGCTTCAGGTCGTGCAAGCGCCTCTTGCACGATTCTTGGCTCTTCTGCGGCTGCCATCATGCACCACGCCATGCCGATCTAGCTACCCGTTGCTGTGTCGTACCGTTTTGCCGCATTCCGCTGCCTTCCGCTGTGTCGCGGTGATTTTGGCAATGCCAGCGGCTGGTCTTGTTGCTGCTCCTCGGCAGCCCCGTTTGCTTCCTCGGCCTCCTCTGCTTTGGCTACTGCGTCCTGTGCCTCTGCGACACCTGTGATTGCACCGTCATCCTGCTGCACCCGAGCACCATCGCTCTCCGAAGACGCTTTGTCAGTGTCGGCGTCCGCCGGCTCCTCCTCATTGGTTAGGAGCTGGAACCACTCCCCCTGCTTCGGAGAGTCCACCACGCCGATGTTACTACTGCTGCTATTGTAGGTCTGCTGCTCCTCCAACTCAACGTCATAGCTGCTGAAGATCTCCTCCTTGCTCATGTCGTAGAGCCGGTACGCCTTAAGCGCGCTCTCGCAGCCAAGGAAGAGACACGGCTTGGAGCGTGGGTCCAGTTTTCCGTCGTGCCGTTGTGTCGCCTGCACCATCGCGTGCGCCTTGCACCCGAAGACCTTCAGGTGCGCCACACTTGGCTTGCGCCCGCTCCATACCTCTTGCAGCGTCTTCCAACCTCTCTTCCCCTTCAGCACCGCTGTCGGGGTTAGGTTGATGGTGTAGCTTGCCGTACGCACTGGATCCGCCTAGAAGCTTCGCGGCAATCCAGCATCCACGAGCATCGTACGCACCATGTTCAGTAGCGTCTGGTTTGCTCGCTCCACCACGCCATTAGATTGTGGCGAGTAGGGAGTTGTGTATTCCCACTTGATGCCCTGCTCCTTCAGCCACCCGCTGCAACCCACGTGCTCTCCGCCGTTGTCGCTGCGTAGCGCTGTGACCTTGCAGCCAGACTGCCTCTCCACCGCGACGACGTACTCCTTCAGCCGGTCCAGCACCATGCCCTTCCGCTACATGAAGCACACGTAGATTTTTCTGCTGCAGTCATCAATGAAGATGACAAAGTACCGCGCGCCGCCTTTTGACGGCGTTTTGAACGGTCCGCACACATCACTGTGTACGATCTCCAGTAGCTCCGGGCCGCGCCCCACGTTCTCGTTGAACGGCTTGCGCCTCGCCTTGCCCAAAATGCAAGGCTCACACTTTTTGTGTGCTACTTCATCTGCTACCGCGTCTGTTGCACCGGTGATGTCGAGGCCGCGGACCATGTCGCGCTTCGCCATCTCCTTCACAACTGCGGGCCACGAATGCCCCAGCCGCCGGTGCGAGAGCTCCAGATCAGCTCCCCCTCCTGTGGCCAAGTTGACGGCACGTTCTTGCAAATCTGCTGCGTCTGCTGCTGCTAATCACCTTCGTCTCCACGATGTAGAGACCGTCCTCGCGCTTCGCCTCCAGCACGACTTTGCCGTCGCCATCCATGCGTACAACTGCGCTTCTCCTGCGGAAGAGCACCTCATAACCCTTATCCGTCAAGCGACTAACACTTAGAATGTCCGCCAGGCCGGGGACATGTTGCACATCAGGGATGACACGCAACATCTTCTTATCGTTCACCTCCATCTCTACCTCAACGTCTCCTTGGCCGGCCGCCGGCTCGACTTTGTCGTTCGCGACCACCATAGACTTGGCAGATTTGGTGTAGCGGACGAATCCCACCTTCTCAACTTGGGTGTGCTCCTCGGCGCCGGAATCCAGGCACCGCCTGTTGGCCCCTTTAAGGTTGTGGTTTGTGGTGCCGTTGAGGAGCGCCTTCTTGCCTTTGGCGTCCTTGCCGCCGGCCCTCGCCTCCTGCAGGCACTTGCGGGCCCAATGGCCCTCCTTGCCACAATTGTGGCACGCACCTTTCTTGACGCCCTTCTTGCCGCCACCTTTCCGCCGCCTCCCTTGTCGCCACCTTTCCGCCGCCTCCCTTGCCGCCACTGCCGCCACCACGTGTTTTGGTGACCAGGGCCGATGAGGACAATGAGGCCTCGCCACCACTGCGACGTTGCGCCTCGTTGCGGATGTACTCGGCGACTGCGCCATAGGTGAGCTTGTCCTCTGCCCATCCACCGAGGACGGTGATGAGGGGACTCCAACTCTCAGGTAGATCCATGAGGAGGGCCATCGCCTGTAGTTGAGAGTTGACCTTCCACCCCACATCGTTGCATTGCGAGGCAAGTCACTCAATCTGCTGCATGGCGGCGATGATGTCCTCGCCCTCCTTGATCCTCACCGTTAGAAGCCGCTTCATTGCGAAGATTCGGTTTGCAAGCGACGTCGACTGGTGGATGGTACAAAGCCTTTTCCATGCCTCGGCAGCCAGCGCGCTGCCTTGGAAGTAGCCCCATTGGTTCTCGGGGTAGACACCGGCAAGAGCATCAGCGCCTCGGTGTTGTTCTTTGCGAAAGCCTGCCGCTCCTTGTCTGTCGCGGTCTTCTCGTCGAGGACCTCCGTGCCCTTCATCACGTCGAGTAGCCCCTTGTGTGCGAGGTAGATCTCAAAGTGCCACCTCCACAGTCCAAAGTCAGGGCCGCCCGCATACTTCTGGATCAGCTGTGACTCCGTTCTGAGCGCCATGTTGCGCTTCTGCTACCCAGGTCATCAGACGTTGACAGCGAGGTTGTCCGAGACGTTCCTCCTGTCCGCCGCGGAAGCCGTGAACGTTTGGGACCGGTCAGGGCTGTGAGCCCATAACCCTTTGTTGGAATGCGGTTCCAATGTGGCCTGACCACGTCCTGAGGTTCACAGCTTTTTTGGGCAGCAGTCTTGAAGGAAATGTGCCCTTTCTGGTCGCCGCACACTGTGTGAGCAGAGATCTGACGGAATTCAGCAACACCCAAGTTCCAAGAGCTGAGGATCAATTTTGAGTGGATTACTGGAGACAAAACAAGTCACAAAAGTTGTACTTCTAGTCCCAAGCTTTTCAACGCACCAAACCGTGCACGATTTGAACTATCGCAGCGCCCGATACGCTTTTCAGAGTGCATCATTGAGTCTCTATCCCTGACAGAGCACTAGCGTGAGTGACGGGCGCCCGAAGCGCCCTGGACACCAATGAAGCATCAGACCGCCATTCCGAAGCGCACATGGCTTCAATGAACCATGAGATATTGTTGCTAGCATCCCCCAAGGGACGCCTCGGCCATGGTGTGCGTGGTGGGAGTCGAACTGGTCACCGCCGGATCAAGTTTTCCGGCCGGTACCAAGTCTGCCGTCCAAACCCGGACGGCCAGCACCACCTCCCAACTTTGACGGACCATAACTCCCTCAATCCTTACCCGATTGCTGCGATTCAAATTGCAGCTGGTCCAGCGTGTCCAGTAGTTTCTGAAACATCCATCCATGAATGAAAACATGCACTGTACTAGGATCTGGAGCCATCACCCTGAAAACGGCAACTCCAGGGCAAAGCACGGGGCAATATGTAACAGTTACGATTTGCTACTGATGTGTCAGAGCGTCGACTAACGAGACACGGCAGCACAGACAAGGTGGCACGACCGCTTTGAGCCCTACTGAACCAGAGGATGGTGGTGACCTTGCAGAGAACGCAGGCACAGTAGATCAGACGACGCGCATTGGAGTGGGCCCAGGACGAGGTGTTTGAAGCAATGCGGCCCGTGCCCGGCGGGCGCTACTGGACTATTCCGAGTGCCCATCAAAGGTTGACCTCTGCATTATGTGCGGAGAGTAGAGGAGTGATCTGCAGCGTGAAGTTGTCAGTATCATTCTAGTCCACCGAGTATGTCCTTCAATGTCCAGGGGAGCACTGGCTATTGTACTGATCATCAAGAGTATTGTATCTTTGGCCTTGAACCACCTTTCTTGTGTTCAGGTACTCCTCATTGGTTTCCTGTTTGTACCTTCTTCTAGCTTGCAGAGAGTTTTATGGTCCAAAACCTCTTCTCTTGTCCTCGTATGTACTTTTTCCATTCATTAATGAGGTTTATCTCAAACCGTCACTCACTCACTCACTCACTCACTCACTCACTCACTCACTCACTCACTCACTCACTCACTCACTCATTCACTCACTCACTCACTCACTCACTCACTCACTCACTCAATCACTTGTCAGGAATGCTATCCTGGCATGCCATGAACTGCTTGAGTGTCCACGGCTGCTTAATACAAAGAGACTTCCAAGGGAGGTGTGTGCTTTGGGTCGCCACAACACCAAAGGAGCAGAATTCTGGCAGAATACAGATTGCGGAAACTGAGAAAGGCTGCGAATTATCAATGGTTAGTTATTTTGATGAGATTACATCAGATTCTTATAGCGTGTGATCTAAGCTTTCCAACGCATCCAAGCACGCCCAAAACGGAGCAGTAGAGCCCCTGATACGGCCGTTAGAGTAAGCCATGGTGGAGCCGAGCCGCCCACCATACCCACGAACGGGAATGACGGGAGGCGCTTCGACGGTGGCCTGTCGAAGCGCCCTTCCCGTCATCCCAACGTGGGGAGAGGCTCACCCTGGTCCAGAAGACCATCCACATCCCTTTTGTTCATGGCCCATGTGCCCTTGGAGCTCATTAAAATCGAACTCGGATCACTGGTGATGGAATTACTCCGCCACCAATGACGGAACCCAGATTCCACCCACCTACCACCCGAACTTCGGATGGGGCTATCTTTTTTAATTCTCAACCAAATTGAGCAACTGAAAGCTCGAATCTGCATGGAAAAATGCAAGGAGTCCAAATCTGCAATCAGATCAGACATCCAACTACTCCTTAGTGGTCGAACCAGGAAAACGGCAGACGGCATCCATGGCAGGGGCACTTTTTAACAATCTCCCCCGTGCACCTTCCATGCCGGATGCCTCATGCTCACTCTCACTCGTCCACGTCTGCACCTTCAAGCCCTTCACAGCTTGTCAATCCAAGCCCTGCAAGGCTGATGACATGCCGATCATGGAGCTGCGCCTTGGTCAAGCAATCCGCGAGCATGTGCTTCGTGCTGCAATGTTGCAGCACAACCTGTCCCTTCTCCACCATGTCACGCGCGTAGTGGTAGTGCACGTCGATGTGCTTCGTCCTCCTGTGCTGCGTCGAGTTGTTGGTCAGCGAGATGGAGCCGGTGTTGTCTTCATGAACCACCGTAGGATCCTGCTACGGCACGCCCAACTCCCCCAGTAATCTGCGGAGCCACACCGCTTCCTTGATCGCCTCGGCCAGAGCGACGTACTCCGCCTCCACTGTGGAGGTGGCAACGCAGTCCTGCTTTCTGCTGCACCACAAGAGCGCTGCACCTGCGAGGAAGAACACATAGCCAGAAGTGGACTTTCTCTTGTCCACATCGCTGGCGTAGTCTGCGTCAGTGTAGCAGACCAGCCGCAAGGGGTCTGACCTCCCCTTTCCGTCGTACTTCAGGCGCGCATGCCGCGTTGCCTGCAAGTACCGGAGGATGCGCTTCGCCGCCTGCCTGTGTAGTGTCCCAGGGATAGCCACATACCTGCTCACCTGGCCCACCGCATAGGCCAAGTCCGGCCGAGTCGCCACCATGGCATACATGAGGCTGCCCACCACAGATTGGTACGGCACCTCCGTCATGTCCTCCTTCTCCTCTTTAGTTTGCGGCGCCATCGCCGCACTCAGCTCACAGCTTGTGGAGAACGGACTGCCTATTGGTTTGCAGTCCTCCATGCCGTACCGCTTCAGCACCTCGGCCACGTACTTGGCCTGCCCCAACTCAAGCGTGCGCGCTCTCCGGTTCCGCGTGATGCTCACCCCGAGGTAGTACTCCAACTCCCCCATGTCCGTCATCTTAAATCTGCTGCTCAGCTGCTCCTTGAGCTGCTGCAAAGCCGCCAGATCTGATGAGCAGAGGATCAGATCGTCCACGTAGAGTACGACAATCTGATGGAGTCCCTTGCTACGCTGCACATACACACTGTGGTCTGACTCACAGCGTTTGAAGCCGAGCTCCGCCATGTAGCCATCCATCTGTTGGTACCAGCACCTGGGCGCCTGTTTTAGCCCGTACAAGGCCTTCCGCAGCTTGCACACCTTGCCCTCCGGTGCATCCACCCCCTCTGGCACCTCAAGGTAGATCTCCTTGTCAATGAGGCCATTTAGGAATGCCGTCTTGACATCCATTTGGTGGATCTCCATGTCCTTTGCGGCTGCCACCGCGAGGATCGTCCGGATGCTTGTGAACTTGGCGACGGGCGCGAACGTCTCATCGTAGTGTTCGCCTTTCCGCTGCGCGTACCCCTTCGCCACTAGCCGCGCCTTGTATTTCTCCACCTTGCTTTCCTTGGTGAGCTTCACCTTGAACACCCACTTGGAGCTGATCACCTTCACCCCCTCAGGCCGATCCACCAACTCCCAAGTGTCGTTCTCAGCAAGGGACGCAAGTTCAGATTTTAGTGCTTCGCCCCACTGCTGCCCATCAGGCCGTGCAAGCGCCTCTTGCACAGTTGTCGGCTCCTTTGCGGCTGCCATCATGCACCGCGCCATGCCGACCCAGCGGCCGGTGCTTGCATCATACCGCTTCGCCGCATTCCGCCGCCTCCGACTGCAACGTGGCGACCTTGGCGACGCTGGCCGCTGGTCCTGCTGCTGCTCTGCTGCAACGTTGTCCTCGACCGCGGGCTCCCCCGCATCGGCTGCTTCATCCTGCGCTCCAGCGGCACCTGCACCTGCTGCATTGCCCTGCTACGCTCCAGCACCGTCATCCTCCGAAGACACGTCATCGACCTCTGCAGCCGCCGGCTCCTCCTCACGCTCAAGGAGTTGGAACCACTCCCCCTGCTTTGGAGAGTGCGATGCGTCAATGTTGTTGCTGCTGCTACAGTAGCTCTGCTGCTCATCAAAAGTGATGTCGCGGCTGGTGATGACGTCCTGCGTCCGTGGATCGAAGAGGCGGTACGCCTTGAGCGCACTCTCGTATCCGACGAACGCGTACGCCTTTGAACGTGGGTCCAGTTTGGAGTCTTTTCTTTGCGCGGCTTGCACCAACGCGTGCGCCTTGTACCCGAACATCTTCAGGTGTGCCACGCTTGGCTTGCGCCCGCTCCAAGCCTCCTGCGGCGTCTTCCAGCCGCCCTTTCCCTTCAGCACTACTGTTGGAGTGAGGTTGGTGATGTAGCACGCCGTACTCACTGCCTCGGCCCACAGGCTCCGTGGCAACTTTGCATCCACGAGCATTGTCCGCGCCATTGTGAGTAGCGTCTGGTTCATACGCTCCGCCACGCCATTAGATTGAGGTGTGTACGGAGTGGTCGGCTGCCACTCAATGCCCTGCTCCTTCAGCCACCCTCCGCAGCCCACATACTCCCCGCCATTGTCGCTGCGTAGAACTCTGACCTTGCGGCCAGTCTGCCTCTCCACCGCTGCGACATGCTTCTTCAGCCAGTCCAGCACATCGCTCTTCCACTTCATGAAGTAGACGTAGAGTTTTCTGCTGCAATCGTCGATGAAGGTGACGAAGTAACGCGCGCCCCCAACAGACGGTGTCTTGATCGGTCCGCACACATCACTCTGCATGACCTTGAGCAAGTTCTCGGCCCGTCGTTGTCCGTCTTCGAACGGCTTGCGCTTTGCCTTGCCCACGATGCAAGGCTCGCACTTGTGCTCTACGGAATCTGCTGCTGCGTCAGCTGCACCGGTGATGTTGAGGCTGCGAACCATGTCGCGCTTTGCCATCTCTTGCACGACTGCGGGTGACGAGTGCCCCAGCCGCCGATGACACAGCTGCAGGTCTGCTCCCCCGCCTTTTGCGAGGTTGACGACGCGTGCTGGCGGGTCTGCTGCGTCTGATGCCGAGGGGATGACCTTGGTCTCATCGATGTAGAGGCCTCCCTCGCGCCTCGCCTCTAGCACGACCTCGCCGCCGCCGTCCATCCGCACGACTGCACCTTTCCTGCGGAAGAGGACTTCATACCCCTTGTCTGTCAAGCGGCTCACACTCAAAATGTCAGCCAGGCCGGGGACATGTTGCACATTTTGAATCACACATTGCGCCTTTTTACCACCAACCACCACCTCTACGTCCACATCACCTTGGCCGGCCGCAGGTTCGACCTTGTCGTTGGCGGTCACCATGGACTTGGCAGAATTGGTGTAGTTGATGAACCCCACCTTCTCGACTTGGGTATGCTCCTCCGCACCTGAGTCGAGGCACCGCCGGTTGGCGCCCTTCAGGTCGTGGTTCTTTGTGCCGTTGAGGAGCGCCTTCTTGCCTTTGGCGCCTTTGCCGCCGGCCTGTGCCTCCTCCGGACACTCCTCGGCCCAATGGCCCTCCTTGCCACAGTTATGGCATGCACCCTTCTTGGCGCCCTTCTTGCCGCCGCCTTTACCGCCGCCTTGCTTGCCGCTGCTGCTGCCACCCTGCGTTTTGGTGATCAGGGAAGTTGAGGATGACGAGGTCTCGCCACCGCTCCGACGGTGCACCTCATTCCGGATGTACTCGGCGACTGCGCCGTAGGTGAGTTTATCCTCCTCCCAACCTCTCAGCACGGTGATGAGAGGACCCCAACTGTCAGGTAGAGCCATGAGAAGCGCCATTGCCTGCATCTTCGTGTCAATCTTCCATCCCACATCATTGCATTGTGAGGCAAGAGACTCGATCTGTTGCATGGCAGAAATGACGTCCTCACCCTCCTCGATCCTCATTGTCAAGAGTCGCTTCATTGCGAAGATCTTGTTGGCTAGGGATGTTGATTGGTGGATGGAGCAGAGCTTCTTCCACGCGTCGGCTGCCAGCTCGCAGCCATGGATATGGCCCCACTGAGATTCATGCAGCGCCGACAATAGGAGCATTAGCGCCTCCGTGTTCTTTCTCGCGAAAGCCGTCTTCTTCTCGGCCGTTGCGCTCGCATCTTGAACCTCCGTGCCCTTCATGAGCTCCAGCAGTCCCTTGTGTGCGAGGTAGATCTCAAAATGCCACCGCCACAGCCCAAAGCCTGGGCCGCCCATGTACTTTTGGATGGTCGAGGACTCTGTCTTCTGCGCCATGTTGAACTTCTGCAATGGACAGTCTCAACGTGCGACGGCGAAGTCACCCGGGGCGACACTCCCGTGCGTTTGCGGAAGCCGTGAACGTCTTGGTAGGCAGGTCAGGGCTGTGGGCCCATAACCCTTTGTCAGGAATGCTGTCCTGGCGTGCCCTGAACTGCCTGAGTGTCCACGGCTGCTTAGTGTAAAGAGACTTCCAAGGGAGGTGTGTGCTTTGGGTCGCCAGAACACCAAGGGAGCAGAATTCTGGCAGAATACAGATTGCGGAAACTGAGAAAGGCTGCGAATCATCAATGGTTAGTTATTTTGGTTAGATTACATCAGATTCTTATAGCCTGTGATCTAAGCTTTCCAACGCATCCAAGCACGCCCAAAACGGAGCAGTAGAGCCCCTGCTACGGCCGTTAGAGTAAGCCATGGTGGAGCCGAGCCGCCCACCATACCCACGAACGGGAATGACGGGAGGCGCTTCGACGGTGGCCTGTCGAAGCGCCCTTCCTGTCATCCCAACGTGGGGAGAGGCTCGCCCTGGTCCAGAAGACCATCCACATCCCTTTTGTTCATGGCTAAGGGTGCACACCGGGTCGGATTCCCGAATCTGGCGTTGGATCCGGGTCCGCGAGTCCGGGTCCAGGTCTGGACCCGGATTCGCGAATCCGGATCTGGATTTGCGAATCCATGAAGATTTGCGAACCTCCAGCGGGTCCATGGACTTGGTGAAAGTAGCTGACAAGAATCATGAATGTCATTCAAAAAAGAGACAGTCATTTCACTCTTTAGTGTATGGCTTAGTTTCACGTACGCCATCATTCAAGACAGTACTCACATTATCACTATGAGGACTGTTTCATGGTACTTGCATTTGTGAGAAATGTCTTATGGTACTTGCGACATGACACATCTCATGCATGTATTATGGACATACTAAGGTAGCACAGAGCATGTCATATTGGAGCATCATGTTTTTTTCTTCCCATCAATCACACAATGGATACATATAGCACATTGCAGTGAACACATGAAGAGACATGGAGCAAAAACAGATGGAATGTTTTCATGCTTCGTCATCCTCAATCTCTTCTACATCATCATCCTCTTCCTGCGAGTACGTCTCCTCCCCACCCTCCTCATCGTCAAACAGACTAAGTCCCTCCAACTCCTCCGCCGCTTCTCCCACCAACTGACCTCTCCCCTTGCGGCGCAGCTCGTTCAGCCGCGCTTCCTCCTCTTGCAGCTCCGGCGCAACATTTCCATGCCGGTCAATGGGAAACTCAAGCAGACTGCTCTCATTTATCCAGGATTTCATCGTGAGCAAGTTCTCAACAGTGAGATGAGCGAGGGAATGCCGAAAATCCGTGATCACATGCCGACCAAGTGAAAACAGT
>SZWC01007828.1:0-10505 GCA_023375785.1 Penium margaritaceum | reverse complement strand
CCCTCATGCGGGCGTCGGGCTGGTGACTCTCTCCCCTGTGGTTGTCTAGCTCGATCTGATGTATCCAGATGTTGCTGATGTGGGGCCTGTTGCTGCAAGGGCTCGCCCCTCTACCGGCCTGGTGGCTGTCGCCACTACTGCTGGATCGCCTCCTACTGGTGGCGCCGACACTCGTCCTCTTGCTGATGCTCCACTACCACTGCCGCACCGCCACCACCAACTCGGGGACCAACGGGGACCCTACGTCGTGATCGACCCTTGCTCCTGCGTGTCGTGTGATCCTGGGCCGCCACACCCCGTGTAGTCCGAGCTGTCAACGTGGTATCCCTTTGCATCTATGGAGGACTCCTACTGGCCTCTGGGGGTGGTAACGCCAAAAGGGGTTGTCCCAGGGACTGAGGTTGTAGTCCTCCATTGTCATCCTCCCCATGTCCCATCGGCTGCTCATGTCCCATCGGCTGCTCGGCGCCCCTGTCTCCTGTGCCTAACCTAGCCTGGCCCACACGTGGTCCGACCACCTCACGAGCACGGGCTAGCCGACCGGTCAGATATGTGTCACTCCCTGTCCCCCTCATGCCACCCCGGGACGTCGTCTGAGGAGTCTGACGCAAGGGGTCCGTACTCACTCTCCTGGTTCTCCTTGCGTCGTACTCCCCATCTACCGTCTGGGGAAACCACTGGCGGAGGAACTCCACCACAGTACGTGTCTGCTCCTCCCCTCCTAGATTGGCCTCCCCTGGTGCTCCAGGGACTGATGCCGATGCCGTGCTGGGGGCGGGTGTGCCGCCTGTCCTCCCCTTAGCCTCAGTCGAGTCCCCAACTCCCATCTCTCGCTCCTGGGATAGCTCACCCCCTCCCCCGCCCCTCTGAGCCTGCCGTACAAGAAAGTCCCGCACACGCCGGCCCGCATCGTACCGCTAGCAACGGAGGCGTCGAGCCTCCTACCGTAACTGCCTCGCCTGACATCGTCGTCGCCACTCTGTCCGCCATCCCGTCACCCCATAGACAGAGGCCCTTCGTCGTGAGGTCGTGGTAAATAGAGCACCACGCTAGGCATATGACCCGTGGATGGAGGACCACACAGCAAAGATCATGTAGTTGTAAGAAGGGTTGATCCCAGAGGAGGAGTTCTTAGGACATGAGCGAGCATTCCAACAGGGGGCCATTCAGGGTGAGCAGCACCAAGTGGTGGACCTAGGATCCCACGCCCGTTTCTCGCACCACGTCATGCGACCATGGCGGTGGACCTTTCCCTACGTGAGCCCGTGCGGGCGGTGAGAGATGCGCTCATACCTCAAGCATAGAGTGAGGTAGAGATGACACGACAGGATAATGTAAAGGGGATGAGGGAGGCCGCATCCATGGGCTGCTCTGGGTAGGTCGCTCAAGCTACAGGAGACGTGAAGGGAGGTGTGGTGGGGAGTCGTCCAGACTTCGGACATGCGTGGGCGAGGGTCAGGAGTCCCAAGGGAACCAGGGGCACAAGGGGGTGGTCCTAATGATGGAGATCGAATCGGTGTGGGTGAGTAGTGGGGGCGTCATCGGCCACGATCCGCGACCTGCCTCGGATACCAGCACAGGGCGACTTCCTAGAGCACGAGGCACCCACCGACATAGCGGGGCACCTCGGCAACGGGGGGGCCGCCAGCGTCAGCGAGAGCGTGTATTCATGGTCGTAGCCGTGTCGCCCGCCATTGGGCCATTGACAACGGCGATGGAGGGAGCCCCCACTGGGAGTGAAGGTACGAGCCCAAGGGGGTCCCGGGATAGGTCAGAGGAGGCGAGGAGATCGGGCCGAGAGGACGTAAGACAGGTGGCAGGAGGGCCGAGATTGAAATGACAAAATAGGAGAGGAGCCAAGTGAAGGCTCCCGGGGTGCTACCGGGTCTAGTGGTGCGGGTGGGGGTGACAACAACCCACGACGACAAAGAACGGGGTCCCCAGCTATAAATGAGGTTGAGGAGGAGGACGAGGGGGAGAAGAGAGAGGAGGGGGAGGTCGAGGAGGAGAGCCGTGTACGGGAAGGCCCGGCTCAGGATGAGGTGGGCAAGGAGTCCACCGACGGAAGACCTTGTCCACCCCTCCTCCTCTTCTGCCATGCCCGGCCGAAGATGCAATGTATCCGGCGAGCGCGACGACAGGTTGACCCAGGGATGAGTGTTTTAGAGGATACTCCGGATGAGGAGGACGAGACAGGGGATAGACCAGTAGTTGGGTTCTCAAGGGAGGATGGAACGGGTGCCTCCTAGGCCCTAGACGAAATAGTAGGAACCGGGTTAGCTGTCAACAAAGATGAGAAAGCGAGGACGGAAGTAGAGGGCGTGACTCTCAAGACTCCACAAGCATGTGGGCCAACAATAGTTAAGGCGATCTTTGATCGAGGGCCTCCTTGGCAGTGCCCGTGGATGGGATGTAGCTTCGAGAGGCGGTTGCAGTAATCTCAACGCTCCCACTAGTACCCCAGTCATCGTAGGTGGTGCTTTCAGTCTGCTCTACGCAGGATTCAATAGCAGCAGGTGGACCCAACCCAAGAGGTACAGGTGGAGGAGGTAGGGAGCGACCGCCCGATTAGGAGTTGTATGGCGAGTGCGATAGAGGTGGCAGAGCGGCAGTCCTAGCTGGCCGAGCGCCAGGCGTCAGGAGGGATGACGAACCTAGAGCAGGTGTATGGGGTGGCGGGGTGGCAAGTGGAGTGGCTACAGAGATGTCAGGCGAGGCAGCTATAGGAGGAGGCTCAACACCTCTAATGCCAGAGGTATGATGCGGGCCAGCATGTACAATACCGTCTCGCACGGGAGGCTCAGAGTGGTGGGGGTGGGGGTGAGGTATCCCAAGAGCGCAAGATGGGAGCTCGCAACCCGGCTAAGGCTAAGGGGAGGACAGGTGGCACACTGGTCCCTAACGCGGCACCCGCACCAGCCCCCGGATCACCGAGGGAGGTCAGTCCATGAGAGGAGCGGACACGCACTGTGGTGGAGTTCCTCCACCCGTGGCATAAGAGGAGTACGGCGCGAAGAGAGCAACGAGAGCGAGTACGGACCCCTTGTGTCAGACGCCATAGACGACGTCCCGGGATGGCATGCGAGGGACAGGAGGTGACACATATCCAACCTCTCGACCAGCTCGTGCCCGTGAGGTGGCCAGACCATGTTTGGGCTCCACCTAGGTCAAGCGCTAGAGGCGGGGGTGTCGTGCTGCCGATGGGACACAAGCATCAGGAGGGTGGGAGTCGGGAGGATGCTGGTGGGGGATTACAGCTGCACTTCGTAGGACAGCCCCTTTTCGCGTTCCCTCCACTACAGGCTAGCAAGAGTCCTCCACAAATGCGGTGGGGTACCACATTGATAGCTTGGAATACAGAGGGTGTGCCGGCCCAGGATCAGTCGACACACAAGAACGAAGGCCAATCACGACGTAGGCTCCCTATGGGCCCCCGTGTTGGCGATGGCAATGCGACAGTGGCAGCGAAGCGGCAGTGAGAGGAAGAGCATCGGCACCATCAGTAGGAGGCCGTCCAACAGCAGCGATGACAGCCACCAGGCCAACAATGGGGAGAGCCCTTGCAACAGCAAGGCTCACATTAGCACCAGCATGATCCACCAAGTCGGACCAACCCACCACAGGGGAGGGAGTCACAAGCCCGACGCCCGCAGGAGGGGACACAAGTGTAGGATCTGGAGGAGCTCTAGTCCCAGAGTCAACAGGCCCAGCGGCAGCAGTAGCAGACCTAGCATCAACAGCACGTTTAGCAGCGGTGTCAGTAGACACGACAGTAGTAGCAACAGTAGTCCCAGCGGTCTCAGCAGCAACAGCCAGCTCGTCAACAAGGCGCACAGGGATAACAACCGCAACATGCAGGCATGGGGGGGGGGGTAACAGGGGGCTACATAGAGAGAGGGACAGAGGTGGGAACAACTTTGGCATTGGGGAGAGGAGGTGGACAGGGGGCGTCTGTATGGGCCGGTCATGATTCCCCATACATGCTCTCACGGATCCTTGTTGGCACCGTGGATGCGGTGCGAGAGGTGATGGGAGTGCCCCTATTCTGATGCGTAGAGTGGCAAGAGGAGGCTACCGGACCTATCCTCCTCCAAATGATGACAAGCCTCATCCTGAGGGTACGTCGTACGCACCGGCAGGAGTCTGATGCACATTAGGTTAGAGACGTAACAATGAGGTTTCGGGTTGGGGTGTGGGAGGAGTTGTGGTAGGAGGCAGTGGCTCATGCGCGGGCAGTAGGGCGCCCGCCCCCACCACGACGACTGCAGCACTCAGAGGAAGAGATTCAGGGATAGCAACTAGAGAGGGCAGTGACATTTTTCAGTAAGGGAGTACGTCCAAAGCGTGTGACGCCTTGGCGGACTCAACCCTAGTTACCGCTGACCAAGATATCCTACACCAGCTTAGGACCAAGCATCCAGAGGCATAGCGGCCAGTCCCGGCTTGGGTGGCAGAGGCGGCGCGCCTAGGGCCTGCAAAAGTGCTAGACGCCGACTGTGTGCGCCGAGTTCTCCTCGCCAGCAACCGCGGTTCCGGAGCTTGGCCATCGGGGGTGAATTTGGATCACCTACGCAAGATGGTGGTGGGAGACGAGAGACTGACACGGCTGTTGGACCGGTTTATGGCGACGATTTGTCGAGGTCGGCTCCACCCGACGACACGAAGATTCATGGCAGCGAGCAGGCTCATTACTTTAGCCAAGCCGAATGGGAGGTTTCGGCCCATAACAATGGGGGAGGCAGGGGGACCTGATCGGCTCGTTCTTGTATGCACTTACTCAGCAGGGCGCTCTTGAGGTGGCTCAGGCAACGATGGCAGATGGAGGGCAGGTCATAGCATACTTGGACGACACTTACTTGATGGGGCCGGTGACTGTATTGGAGGAGGGGTTCACGGTGCTGCAAGCTTGGGTGGTGGCGATTAGGATGGAGGTACAGCCCCACAAGTGCTAGATCTTTCTCTCGTCATCTGTGGCGTAGATGTTGGGTGGCCTTGTGGGGGTCACCAAGGTGGTGGAGGGCATGGTTATCTTTGGGGCGCCATTGAGGACGGAGGGCTTTTATTGGAAGTGGTTAGGGGAGTCTGTAGGAGCGATGCAGGCGTTGATGGGGTCGCTGCCAGACCTATCGGACATGCAGACAGCCATTGCGGTTCTTCGGGAGTGTGTCATGCAACGCATGCAGCACCTCACACAGCTAGCACCTCCGATAGAGTGGTGGCTTTCTCGGCTCTTGGAATTCGACTTGTGCGTGGGGGTGTGTCTCCTGTGGCTGGCCGAGTTGGCGGGTGTACAAACGCTACGGGAGAGATGAGCGGTGGCACATATGGAGTGCCAAGCCCAGCTGCCCATCCGGCTTGGCGGCTTAGGTCTAACCCCGCAAGTAGCACAGGCTCCGCTCTCTTCCATTTGCAGCCGCCTCTAGACTTGGCACGATGCGTGCCAACTCATTCATGTAGCAGAGCCAAGGGAGGAGGATTTAGCAGCGGAGCAAACACAGAGAGGATGGTATAGAGGGTAATTTGAGGAGCTATGGGAGGAGACGATGCAGAGACTGCCAGGGTGTATTAGGAGTGAGATCTCTGACTTGGTGGCATGTGACCGNTGAGCGGTGGCACATATGGAGTGCCAAGCCCAGCTGCCCATCCGGCTCGGCGGCTTAGGTCTAACCCCGCAAGTAGCACAGGCTCCGCTCTCTTCCATTTGCAACCGCCTCTAGACTTGGCACGATGTGTGCCAACTCATTCATGTAGCAGAGCCAAGGGAGGAGGATTTAGCAGCGGAGCAAACACAGAGAGGATGGTATAGAGGGTAATTTGAGGAGCTATGGGAGGAGACGATGCAGAGACTGCCAGGGTGTATTAGGAGTGAGATCTCTGACTTGGTGGCATGTGACCGAGAGAGCCCACGCTAGCTGTTCCAGGACTTGAGCTCTCGACTACACGAGTGGCACTTGAGAGACTTGCGGGCCATGGTCTCTGCAAACTTGGAGGAGGAGTAGGCTCTCCCTCAGCTACAACGCCTGGCAGCAATGAAGGGGGATCCAAGAGGGGATTGGATGCTGGCTCATCCGCGGTCGGTGGCACATTGGTTACACATGGCAATGGAGGATTGGCATGTGGTGGCAAATTCCGGCTAGGCCTACTGCTAACACACTTGAGCCGCACCCCAACTTGTGTCTGCCTAGCTAAAGCGCAGAGTTGCCCGTATGCGTCGCAGCATGCAATGCGTTGTGAGTGGGGTGGAGCACCAGAGGATGTTCACGATGCAGTGGTGCGGGATCTGGCTCCGGTGATGCGAGAGAGTGGCATGGGTGGCATACAAGAGGTGCAAGAGGGGATTTTGCCACAGGAGAGTTGGATATCTCGTGCTTGGACCCAGCCACAGGACACCGGCTCGTAGTGGATGTGGTCATTTCGGATCTACTGCTGCCATACTTGGGATGGGTATCGCCTCTCCAGCCGGGAGCAGCATTGGCGGAGCTGGTGCATGCGAAGGACAGAAAACACGGACAGTGGAGGAGTGAGGCAGATTGAGACCGGCTTGACTTCATGTTTCTACCGCTGAAGACGTTTGGTGCTTTATCTTGCGGCCTAGGGGGAGTATTACGATCTGCTACTGACGCGTCAGAGCGTCGACTGGCGAGACATCACGGCACGGACGGGGTGACACGGCCCCTTTGGGCCCCACTGAACCAGAGGATGGCAGTGGCCTTGTAGAGACCGCAAGCACAACAGATCAGACGGCGCACATTGGAGTGCGCCCAGAACAAGGCGTGTGAGGCAGATGTGGCCCAAGCCCAGCGGGTGATACTCGACCGTTCTAATGGCCCATTTGAGGCCTGTGCTTCTTGGGGTAAGAGAAAAAGAGTGGTCTGTAGGGTCAGGCTGTTAGTATCATTCAAGTCCACGGAGTACGTACTTCAGGGTCCAGGGGGACTATTGTGCTAATCATCAGGAGTTGGAGTATCTTTGGCCTTGAACCGCCTTTCCAGTGGTCTCGTACTCCTCATGTTTCTGCCTTCTTCTAGCTTGCAGAGATTATATGGTCCAAAACCTCTTCTCTTGCCCTCGTATGTACTATTTCCATTCATTTATGAGTTTCAAATCGCTCGGTTACTCACTCTCTCACTCACTCACTCACTCAATCACTCACTCAATAACCAACTAACTCATCCACCCACCCCTCTCTCCCTCACGCACTATCTTCATTGGTGAGTACGTCAGTTGGTTGGTCGGTCGTTGAGTCGATCAACTGGTAGGCATGTCAGTCAGATCAGGCACAGGAATCAGGGTCCTTATTGCTGTCCTTGCCCCTCGTTCCTCTATTCGGTCACTACGAAAGGCACAGACCAGAACAAGAACCACGGACAAGGACCATGGGCCTGGTCCCTACCCCTCGTCACTGTCCCTGGTCATTGCCAGTGTCACGAACAAGGAACAGGCGCTAAGAGACTAATCCCTGCCCCTATTTCCTGTCCACGGTCATGCCATGGGTAAGGACTAGGGACAGGAACCATGGGCCTGGTCACTGCCCCACGTCCCTGCCCCTGGTCCTTGTCCTGGTCATTGCAAGGAACAGGGACTAGGGACAGGCGCCGAGGACCTGGTCTTTGCCCCTATTTCCTGTCCCCAATCATGCAAGGAGTAGGGACCAGGGACGGAAACAAGGGACAGGGAGCAAGGGCTTGGTCCATGTTCCTGATCAGTGTCCCTGGTCAGTGTCTGTGGTCCTTGCCCCTGGTCTATGTTCCTGGTCAGTGGAGGAGCCACGGACCAAATGAAGGGACCAGGAGCCTGGCTCCTGGCCCTATTCCCTGTCCCGGGTTACAACCAGTGGCGGGGAAAATGGGACAAGGACCAGGGGCCTGGTCCCTACCCATAGTTCCTGTCGACAATCACTCCAAGGGGCAGGGACCAGAGCGAGGAAACAAAGACAGGGACCAGGGGCATGTTCCCTCTCCCTGGTCACTGTCCCTTGTCACTGCCACGAACCGGGACCAGGGGCCAAGTTGATGCCTCTGGTCCTTGTCCCCAATCACTGCCAGGAGCAAGGACCATGGATAGGGACCTCAGACCTGGTCCGTGCCCCTTGTCCATGTCCTAGGTCATTTCCAGAGGCAGGGACCAAGAGCCTAGTTTCTTTTGCTCTTGCTGTCACTTTTGTTGTTGTCGATATTGCTATTGCTTTCGCTGTTCTTGTCGCTTTCCATGTCGATACCGATGTCGCTGTCACTTACTCACACTCACTCACTCGCTCAATCATTCAGTCACACACATCAACTCACTCAATCACTCACTCACTCTCTCACTCAATCACTCACTCCCTCACTCACTCACCCACTAAATCACTCAATCAATCACTCACTCACTCACACTCACTCGCTCACTCCCTCACTCACTCACAAACTCACTCATTCAATCACTCAATCACTCACTCACTCACTCAATCAATCACTCGCTAACCAACTAACTCACCCTCTCACTCCTCACTCCCTCATGACTCTCACTTTGTGAGCACTTTGGTTGGTTGGTTGGTCGGTCAATCGGTCAATTGGTCGGTCTAACAGTTTATCAACCCATCAGTTGGTCGGACGGTTGGTCTGTCCTTCTGTCCGTCAATTGGTGAGTCGGTCAATCAGTCTGTCTGTCGGTCTTTCAGTCAGTCAGTCGATCTGTCGATCAGTCATTCCGTCGATTGATTGGGCTAGGTTCCTGATCCCAGCTCCTTTTTTTCATTACCCAGTCATTGCCAGAGGCAGGAACCAGGGACAAGGACCATGAGCCTGGTTCCTGCCCGCGGTCCCTTTCCCTGGTCACTACTAGGGGCAGTGATGAGGGACAGGGTCTAAGGACCTGGTCCCTGCCCGTGGCCCCTGTCCCTGGTCACTGCCAGCTGCAGAGATAAGGGAAAGGGACTAGGGGCCTAATTGTTACCTCAGGTCCGTGCCCCTGGCCCTTGTCTGTGGTCCATGTCAGGGACTGGTACAAGGGACAGGGAACACAAGCCTGGTCCTCGCCCTTGATTCCTCTCCCCGGTCACTGCCAGAGGCAGAGACTGTGGCCAAGAACCAGAGACGGGGACCATGGGCCTGGTCCCTGCCCCTCGTCCGTGTCCCAGGTCAGTGCCAGTGTCAGGGACGAGGAACAAGTACCAAGAGACTAGTCCCTGCCTTGGTTCTTGTCCCAGGTCATGCCAAGGGTGCGGACCAGGGACAGGAACCATGGGCCTGGTCCCTGCCCCTCGTTTGTGCCTTGGTCATTTCTAAGGACAGGGACCTGGGACAGGCACCAAGGGCCTGGTCCTTGCCCCGATCATGCGAGGAGTAGAGACTAGGGACAGAAACTAAGGATAGGTAGCAGGGCCTCGTCCGTGTCCTTGGCCAATGTCCCTGGTCAGTGTCCCTGATCCCTGCCCCTAGTCAATGTCCCTGGTCAGTGCAGGAGCCAGGGACCAAGGGAATAATCCATGAGCCTCGTCCCTGCCCTTGTTTCCTGTCCGTGGTTGCAACCAAGGGCATGGAAAATGGGACACGGGCCAGGGGCCTGGTCCCTACCAATGGTTCCTGTCCACGCTCGCAACAAGGGATTAAAATTTCTTAAACGCTTTGCAAAGCGTTTAAGAAATTTTAATCCCACGCTCGCTACAAGGGATTAAAATTTCTTAAACGCTTTGCAAAGCGTTTAAGAAATTTTAATCCCACGCTCGCTACAAGGGGCAAGGGCCAGAGCCAGGAACAAGGGAGAGGGACCAGGGGCCTGTTCCCTCTCCCTGGTCACTGTCCCTTGTCACTCCCAGGGATAGAGACCAGGGGCCTAGTTGATGCCTCTGGTCCTTGTCCCAAGTTACTGCCAGGGGCAGGGACCAGGGACAGGGACCAGGGGCTTGGTCCTTGCTCCCAGTCCTTGTCCAGGTCATTTCCAGGGGAACGGACCAGGAGCCTAGATGCTTTTGCTTTCGCTGTCGCTGACGATGCTACCAATTGGGCTGTCGGTTTTGCTGTTCCTGTGGCTGTCAACGTCAAATTTACTATCGCTCGTTTTCTCTGTTGTTGTCACTTTTGTTGTCACTTTTGCTGTTGGTGTTCCTGTTGCTATGGCTATCTCTGTGTGAGTCTGTTTCTCTTTTTCTATCTCACTGTGACTCTTTTTGCGTTAGTGTCTATCACTACCTCTTACTCTGTCTCTGTCGTTGTCGATGTCCTTGTCAGGACAACGAAAAGGAAACACAACAACAAGGTTACTGTCAGGATCTTGGACAAAGAAAAGGGAACAGTGGCCTGGTTCTTGCGCATGGTCTCTCCCCAGCCACTGACATGGGCAAAGACTAGGGGCAAAAACCAGGGACAGGGACCATGGGCCTGGTCCGTGCCCCTCGTCTGTGTCCCTGGTCATTGCCAGTGCCCCGGGCAGGGACAGGCACCGAGGGCCTTGCCGCTGCCCCTGGTTCCTGTCCCCGGTCATGCGAGGCGTAGACACCAGGGACAAGAACAAGGGACAGAGACCAG
>SZWC01007827.1:82102-115541 GCA_023375785.1 Penium margaritaceum | reverse complement strand
CCCCCTCTGTGTGACCCCTTTTTCACCCCCCTCTCCCTACCTGGTCTTCTTTCCCATGGCTGAACCTGCCTTGGCTGGTTTTGTGCTGAACCGAGCGGTGGACCTCCTAGGCATGCTGCTGACGGCACGTCGTCGGTGCAAGTGCTGCGGTGGAGTGCAGGAGCTGGCAAGCAAGTTTGGTCTGTTTGCGATGGATTGGAGGGAGCTGGCAGTGCCACGGCGCGGTGGCGTCATTGTGGAAAGCTTCAACTCCGACGAGGTGCGGCGCTTAACTTGGTGCACGCTTGACTGAGTACTGTATGGGTGTGATAGGCTGTAGAGAAGGTGCCTGCGAGCTGTGGCTGCAGGACGGGAGGAGGGGTAGAGGGAATTTGAATGTTGAGTCTGTGCGAAGTCAGTGTGCATATGGAGGAGGAAGTGGGGTTCGGTTGTGCGTTGGTGGGTGGCTGCTGGTGGACTGTGTGGATTCCTTGCTCTGTCAAATGCTGCTGGTGCTCATTGATTTTCCTCTGCTGGCGTGCGGCCGGTTGACATGGTGCAGGTGATGCAAATGGCTCCATGGCACCGCACGTGGGCTGTCAACCGCCTCGCCACACGCATGGCAGAGTGTGTGGATAGGGCCAGTGCTCCCAACCGCTTGCGACGCCAGCAAGAGCAGCAACTGGAGCAGCAGCAGCAGCAGCAGCAACAGCAGCAGCAGCAGCAGCAGGCAGAGCAGCAGCAGAGAGCGCCTGAGTCGCCACGCAGGGCTGATGTACACACAGGCTCCGTGCAGCCCATGGGTCAGCGGTGGGAAGGGCTGCCTGCATGGCTAGGCGGCCGAGGACAGAAACGGCCGCAGCAGGGGCATGCGGTGGAGGAAGGTGTCAGCACCTGGGATGACAGTGCAAGAATCGAGCAGCAGCAGACGGCAAAGAAGCAGTTTCAGCAAGACACACAGCAGCAGATAGTGCAAGCGGAGAATCAGCAGCAGCAGCAGCAGCAGCAGCAGCAGCAGCAGGCGCCTCCCCAGCAGGAGCAGCAGATGCAATGGCAGAGGCTCAGGATTCGGCAGCAGCACAGGCAGCAGGCGCAGTGGAGCAAGCGGCGGGAGGAGAGGCTTGCGCGGCAGCAGATGCAGGCGGAGAGCGGCGGAGCTCTCTCCCCGCGACCACCAGGTGGCTCACCCAGGAGGCCTCGGTCCCCACAGCATCGCGTGGCAGTGGGCTCGCCCACGGCCCAGGGCAGGAGAGCCAGTTTCATGACTGAACCCAATAGTCCCCGTGGTCGCCGTGGCAGCAGCAACAGCGGCGTTGGTGGGGGCGGCGGGTTTACCCTGCCAGTTCTGCGATGGCCTGGGTTCGGCCTTCGAGGCGGGAGAGAGGATGAGGGTATGGGAGGAGGAAATGCAGTGAGCAGGCCGGGCCACCAGGAAGCTGGGTGGCAGGCTGGTGGCAGTGGGCAAGGAGGATGGAAGTGGCCATGGGAGAAATGAAAGAATAGGTGGTAGGGTGGGAGGTGTTGGGGTGTGGCATGATGGAGGCAGTGAAGTGAATGCTGAAGGTTCTTGTTAGTCTGTTGCCATCAAAGTAGGGTGTCTGGAGGTAGGCTCTTTTTGGTTGCAGATTCATGAAGAACTAGAACAGGCTTGAAAACCCCTGTTCCTTCATCTCCCTTTGAGCGTTGAGTTGCAGCACACTTTGCAGAAACTGGAGCTTCACGGAGGGAGGTTCTTGGTTGTAGGCCCAACATCAAGGATCCTGGAGTCACCAGAGACCAAAGCAAGTACTAATAGAATTGGAACACTACAGGTCAGATGCTGTCAGGTTTTTTCTTAAATGAAAACTAGTGAATAATGAATACATGTGAAACACAAGTAAATTTAGTGCATGAGCATTCCCTTCTGCACATTGCAGATTGCCCTCAGGAGGTCAACATGTTAAAGAACTGACGTTCTTCAGCCTTGGATAAATTCTGGATCTCTGTTGGCAGTTGCCTTGGAGAACACATATTGTACTGGTCCTTACATTCAAAAATTTGTTTGAATTGAATTGACTGTTGTATCCGACTGTAACTTTCAGCCTTCTAATTTTGGACCTGTTTCATCCAAGTGTTGAAGTTCATTGGCCACCCACAACTCTATGCCCTCTTGCCTCCCACACTTTGCACACACATGTACAGATTAAGTGACAATAGCCCTACCTGGGGAGCATCAGGCGAGCCCGTTTTGGCTGGAGCCCTAGACGCCTTCACACCTCTACAGGACCCAGGAGTGCCCTGTGGCGCACATGTGGCTGTTGCATGATGTTTCTATGACTTTGTGATGAAGTCGATGGTAGGGCTCGTACGCTCTCACTGCCGTACCCTTCCTCTCTTGCTTTGAGTGCCTTGGGGGAGCTGCTTATTGCCCGGGTGCTGATCCTCAGGGGGCGACCGTGCCGGTCTTGGCCGAGCACTGGTGAGTAGCCGCCCTCGAAACATTCCGAGTGGTCGGGCTCGACCCCCGGGTGGCGGCACTAGCTCAACCAAGCGTGATGCTTGGTGTGAGTTCGTGCTCACCGGTGTGAACTTACCTCGCTCGCTCCCCTCACTCTTTTTTTTTGTCTCCGTGCAACTTGCAAGTGTTCTAAAGCAAGTATCGGCTGCATCCATGGCGTGTCTTGCGTTTAGTGACTCTCTCTCACTCCATTACATCCAACACACCTAGGAAGCTACCTAGTAACTACTGGTATCAGAGCAAGCAGGGGCAGTCCCCTGCGACGTGTACGTCCTGGACCTTCGTCGAGGGTCTATCTGCACCCTCGCGGTGCTCCAAGTGCCGCATCACCTCATCTGGCCCGCCGTCTCTACGGCTGGCCCACTCCTCCATTTCCGCGTGGTAGCCTCGCCACCCGTGCGCCATCATGCACACTCAGTTTTCGTCCGGCCCACGCCACCATCATCTCCCCAGCACCATCTCGTGCTCATCGCCTCTGTCGGGACTCCGGGACTAGGTTCTCTCAGCCCCATCTCACATGCTCTACTTTCGACTCACCGGCGGGTGACTCACGCCCCTCTCGTGGCCTGACTTGAGGCCTGTGCACGCGCTCTATCCTCTGAACTGCGGCAGTCTCGCTCCAGTCGTCGACCGCAGCAGCGGCTGACATCTTCTTTGCCCCAGCTGTTCCACTTCTTCGTCAGTGCTTCCTCGGCACCGCCCTTCTCACAGGGCACAGTTTGTCCCTGCACCTCACGGAATCCTGCTCCATTACATCACACTACGCTCACGCAGCCGAGTCTCGGCTTGACGTGTGGTGCGCTTAGTGCGCCTCTCTTGGCTGCATCAACACTCCCAATCGTCGTTCACGTTGGCGGACGACGACGGCACCCCTCTGTGGGTGCGCATGCTACACCACTCGTACTGGTAAGAGGACGTTGACGCAGCACCCGAGCGAGAACAGGAGGAGATAGATTGTCAAGTCTACACCCCAGACGATCTTCCACCGTCACCACCACTATCACCAAGGATGCAACTTCCTCGCAGCTCTCAGCCCACCGAACCTGCAACTGCTCCAACTCCTACCCCTCCTCCTACAGCGGCAGAATCCACCGAGACGGCGGTGGCACCTGAGATGCCTGGTGTGATCCCTGTTCTTCCCGTCCACACCGACTCCATTGGTTTAGCAGGTGCTGTTCTTGACGTAGCCGCTGGTGCCGCGGTTACCTTCGCAGCTACGGCCAGGGCCTGCCGTGCACCCACACAGACGGTCGTTGGCTGTGCAGCTGAAGCATACGCACACACTGCATCTTCTCTCACTCTGCTTGCAGCTGCCGCCGCAAACATTGCCACCCAGATCACAGCAGCAGCAACATCTATTGCCACAGCAGCCTCCACTCCAGCAGACGCCACATCCAGCGCTGTTGGATTCATTCGGGCATCCACCGCCACACCAGTGTTGACGCCCGCTGGTGCTCCTCGCGACGTTACACCACACATTACCACCGGTGTTCTGGTGGCATCAGCTTCAGCTGCATTGGCCGGAGCCGCTGCTACGGGGTTCTTGTGTCTTACCGTGGCAGTTGCGGGATGGGTGGCGGTTCTGTTCTCATTAGCCGCAGCTGTTGTCCCGCCGCTCTTCACTCTTCTTCCGTGCCACTAGCTCCCTGAGCACCGCGTAGCATCCCTCGGTGTCACATTGCACTCTCTTGCACTCTCCACACCTTGTCACTCCACTTGCATTCTAGATTCTATCCTCTCATCATGCCTGGGCCAGAGGAAGCTATAGAGGCCCTTCAGGCCGCTCTTCGTGAGGCGCAAGCAGAGCGTCGGAAAAGTCAGGATGAGCTCCATTAGGGACGGAAAGCACAGCACGAGCTAGCGGCCACAGTGGCCACATTAGTCATCGAGCGTCTTCGCGCCATCCCACGCTTTGCTGTAGTCCTTCCTACTGTAGAATCCGGCTCGGCAGATTCGTCTGTTCCTCTCAATGGCGGTGTTGCCAACTCCTCTTCTCCTTCTTTCTCAGCAGCAGCCTTTGCAAGTGCTCTGCTCCCAGCTCGACAGAAAGACTTCGAGACGCCAGCACCACAATTCACATATAAACTCACCTTTACGTCATGGGAGACGCGTTTTAGCGCATGGACCCAGGGTGAGCTACTGTGGGAGTGTTACTCCCCTGCCAAGTCGCCGTTTGTACCGTAGCCTACTGACGCCTCGCGCTGTGTGTGCCCTCATCAACGCAGGACCCGAGAAACACCTTGATGATATCGGTACGTACAACGCAGACCCTTCCCGCGGCACCCCTGCTGATCATGTCGTCGCCTATGCTCTCATTCGCCGCCGCAAAACAGTGATTGGGCACGCTGCCCAGAGTGCCCTCACTGTCCAATTCAACACCCTGCAGATGCAGACAGACGAGACAGCGGATGAGTATTGGGCGCGTAGTCTGCGCTTACTGAGAGACCTTGGCAAGGCCGCCCCCGGTCCTCTCTCAGCTTGCTTGTCCATCGTTGCTGGCCTCATTCCTGAGCTGTCTAACCTGTACCTTCACGTCTCTTAGGCACAACTCGAGCAACTTGCCTCTGCACCTGTTCTTGATTCCCCACCCGGGATTGGCCCCCTCTTTGACTTCACCGCCTTGCGTCGCACCGACTGGTGGAACGCCCTGCAGAACAAGCGCATGCATCGCGCTGTGCTCGCCGCTGTCACCACTTCCTCCTCTTCCTCCTCTGTTGTAGCCTCTTCCACCTCCTCCTCCTCTCAGGATGCAGCGCACTCCTCTCAGGGGGTGGTGGTTCCAACCGTGGTTGGGCTCGTGGGGGCAAGGGCCGTTTGGGTGGTCGGGGTGGCATGAACTCCGCCTCCACTACTGCTGAAGTCACATGATGGAACTGTGGCGCCTCTGGCCACTCTGCCCAAAATGTCCTCCCCCTCGTGATGATGCGCGCCTCGCCTCCTCCATGCATGCTCCTCGGGCTCGCACAGGGGTCTCCGCCTCCTCCGCCGCTGCTGCCATGATAGTCGCGTCTTCCTCATCCTCTTCCACTACCTCCGCACTCTCCACCACGCCTACCCCCCTCCAACCGACACCTTCTTCTCCCAGCCCTTGGGGTTGGATTCCTCCTCCATCGGGCTCTCCGTACTACCGCCCCCCGTCCTCTCACCACCCCATGTCCCACTGGGCTCGTGACGATGGGCACTTCTCCGACCGCTCATCTGACCACTCCTTGGAGCGCTCCTCTGACCGTCGTGCCAAGGAGCGTACCCTTGAGCGTTGGCTGGCGGAGCTACTTTACCTTCGCTCTCAGGGAGGTAAGAGTGTGAGTGGCTAGTCCCGTGTGTCTGTCTGTGAGTCTGATGTCACCCTCCGTGGTGCCTCCTCTGGTACAGTTCAAGGAGATTTGCCTAATGACCGTGCCTGGATTGAGGTTTGGCAGTCTCATACGTTCCCCACTCGTCTTGGTTGTTCGTCCTCCATCTCTGCCCAGTGGCACTGTCGCAATCTGTCTTGTCCTTTCGTCAACCTGTGCCTTGTCAGGTCTCTCGATCATGGACTCCAGGGCCACGCATCATATGACTTCCTGTCGTTCCTCCTTTGTGTCCCTTGGACCTGTTCAGTCCGTTCGTTTTGTGCGCACTAGCTCAGGCCAACGTCTCCCTGTTCAAGGTGTTGGTGTCATCCGCTTTCTTGGTCCTGGTGGCACTATCTACCTTCCTGACGTGTTGTATGTGCCTGACAAAGAGGTCAGTCTTCTCTCCGTGACCACCCTTGATGACCAAAGCATGGACTTCTCATCAAGTCGTGGCCTTGCCTCTATCTCTCTCCGCTCTTATGGCCGCGTTGTTCTTCGTGACGTGCGCTATGATTGCCTCTTCAGTGTCCCGCTCAGGTTGCCCTCGCCTTCCACTGCTTTTGCTCTTGTTCATGTCGCTCCATCCTTGTCAGCGGAGTATGCTGACGTCTTGTATCGTTGCCTCTGCCACATACACACTACTGCCATACAACGCATTCTTCGCCTTCGGCCCGCCCACGGCCTTGACACGGCCACATTTGCTCCACCCCGCACGTCCACTTGTCTGGATTGTGCTAGTGGCAAAATGTACCGTCCCCCCTTTTCCATCTTTGAGTCTTGTACCTCGCACCCTCTTGACCTTGTCCACGCTGACGTCATGGGTCTACTGCCCCATGACTTCATTGGCGACCTCGGCCATTACATCCTGTGCTCAACTGATGACTTCTCTCGCTACCGTTGGGTATTTACCCTTCGCCACAAAAGTGACGTCACTGACGTCCTTGAGTCCTGGCTCCCATAGGCGGAGCGTGCTTGTCTCCGACCCTTGCGCGTATTTCATAGCGACCGCGGTGGTGAGTTCTTTGGTCCCACCTCTCGCCTCCTTGAGTCACGTGGTGTTCAGATTGAATCCTCTGCCCCATACACTCCACACTAGAATGGTGTCTCCGAACGCTGGAACCGCACCCTTGCTGATGGTGTTCGCTCCCTCCTCTCTGCCTCCGGGAAATCCCCACTCTTTGCCTTTGAGGCCATGTCCTACATGACCTTGATCTGGAATCGTGTTCCTCATGGCCCCCTTCCCCACTCTGTCACTCCCTTTGAACGCTGGACTGGTCAGCGCGCTGACCTCCGCCTTGCCCGTGTCTGGGGGTGCCTTGCCTTTGTGTGGCTCCCCATAGACCAACGAGACAATAAGCTGTCTCCTCGTGGTTGCCTATGTGTCTTTTTGGGAGTCTCTCTGTTCTCCAAAGCGTGGCGCTTTTGGGATCCCTCCTGGTGCCGTGTCGTTGAGTCGCGTGACGCTCTTTTCTTTGAACACCTATTTGAGCGTGACTCTCCTCGCTTTCGTGGGTCCCTCTCTCCGCCCTCTCGGGGTGGGGGTGGTCCTCTGCCCTGTGGGCCTCCTGTTCTCTCCTGTAGGCATCCCTCAACACCCTCTGTCTCCTCGTCGACAGAGCGAAGTCCCCGCTTGACCTCGTCTCCCTCACTGTCCTCCTCTCCCTCGGCGTCCACCGCTCCTTTAGACTCACCTCCTCTTAGTCGGTCTCCTGACTCTTCTGACACCGTCTCTCTTGTGCCCGCTACTCTCTCACCCGCTGCCTCGTCTTCTATCCCTACACCTGGCGCCACACCCGAGCCGCCTGTTCTCTCTGGGGTGTCTCACCATGTTGATTCCCCACCTCAGTCTGTGCAGTCGCGTCCTGCTACTCCTTCTTCCTCCGTGCGTGTTTTGTCTATCCCACCAGTCTCACCCTACACTCGTGGGGGGCACCTCCGGGCACTGCCCACTCAGTCTCACCCCGTTGTCTCAAGTGATCCTGGTCTCCGTGCCCTTGGTCTTGCTACCGGTGCCTTGTCTACAGCAGCATCCGTGATGCACCACAGCACAGCTCTTGGCTATTTTCTTATTGAGCAAGAGTTCCACTTAGCTCTATCCTCATCTGTAGCTGGATATGTTGCATCGTGCTTTGCTGCCGATGGGCTCTCTCCTCTTCCTCTCGAACTCTTGACTGTGCAGGCAACTCGCACGGCCTCTGACTCCTAGTTGTGGGAGCAGGCCAAGAAGGCAGAGTTCGAGGCACTGTCTGAGCATCGTGTGTATGAGCTTGGCGACCTCCCACCTTGTCGCAAGGCAACTGCTGCCAAAAGGGTTTACTGGCGCAAACTGAATCCTGACAACACAGTTGAGCGGTACAAGGCTTGTCTCACCGCAAAAGGATTCTCTCAGATCCTCGGTGTTGACTTTGACGAGACCTTTGTCCCGGTCGGACGTTACACCACAGCCAGGGCTCTACTGAGCCTCATTGCTCAGCATGACTGGGAGCTTGAGCAGATGGATGTCAACAATGCCTTTCTCCATGGTAAGTTGGACGAGGAGATCTATTTGGTGCAAAACCCCGCTTCTCGGATGGAACGAACCGGATATGGCATTTGCGCAAGGCCCTTTATGGCCTAAAACAGTCCCCACATTGTTGGAACCAAGAGATCAAAGCTACCCTTGAAAAATGGGGGTATAGAAGAAACGCTGTGGATCTCGCGTTGTTCCTTAATGCCCCCACTAAGCCACTTGTTGCCATCCTTGTCTACGTGGACGATCTCCTCACAGCCTCTACTGACGCCGCATCTGTTGCGGCGCCCAAGACCTTGCTCCAGGCGGCCTATAAGATGAAGGATCTTGGTCCAACTCGTGTCTTTCTGGGCATGGAGTTGGAGTGGGACCGCGGACGTCGCACCCTGCACATCCATCATGCTGCATATGTACTCAGCTCCGTACAGCTTGGTACATATCTGTACTACTCTTTATAGCTCCGTACAAATCCGTAGAACTGTGTACTACTCCGTACAGCTCCGTACTGAGTTGTGCAGAGTTGTATGGAGTTGTAGGAAGTTGTATGGAGATGTACAAAGTTGTACATAGATCTACGGAGTTGTATGAAGTTCTATAGAGTTCTACGGAGTTTTGCAAAGTTGGACGGAGTTATACGGAGTTGGACGGAGTTGGATGGAGTTGTACAGAGCTATACAAAGTTTTATAGGGTTGTATCAAGATGTACGGGGCTGTACAGAGTATTTTCAGAGTTGTACGTAGTCGTGCAGGGTTGTACGGAGCTGTACAGAGATACATGGAGTTAAACAAAGTTACAAAGTTGTACGGAAATGTAGCACATTTTCCGAAGTTGAAAAACGTTGTTCAGAGTTATACTGAGTTTAATGGAGTTGTACATTTTTGTATGGAGTTGAATGGAGTTGTACGGAGTTGTAAGCAATTGCAAGGAATTAAAACGAAAAAGTACGGAGTTTTACGGAATTGTACAGAGTTCTACATAGTTGTACGGAGTTGTACACATTTGTATGGAATTGAACGGAGTTGTATAGAGTTGTAGAGAGCTGTACGGATTTGTACGGAGTTGTAGTGTGTTGTACACATTTGTACGGAGTTGGATAGAGCTATAAAGAGGCTTACTGAGTTGTACAGAGTTGTATGGAGTTGTATGGATTTCAACGAGCAGGTGCAAAGAGAGTGGGAGGAGAAGCAAGTACAAGCGATGTAGTATGCAAAAGCGCCAAAGAGGGAAGGCTGGAGCACAGAGCCTTGAGGCAAGCCAAGGATTTTTCCAGAAGCACGGAAAAGGACGTTGGAGGAAGCGTTGTCGAGTTATGAGGTAGACAGGAATGTCGCAAGAGAATGCCGACGGCGAGAGTGGACCATTGAGGTGACAAGAGGAGATGATCGGAGAAGCGAGAGTGACGGAGCAAAGTGCTCCAGTTATCCAGAGCTCCAGTAGTTTTTGGCTTGCTCTAGTTTTCTTGGCCTTGCTCTAGTTGTCTTTTCCTTGCTCCAGTTGTATTGGGCTTGCTCTAGTTGTCTTGGACTTGCTCCAGTTGTCTTGGGCTTGCTCCAATCGTCTTTGCCTTGCTCCAGTTGTCTTCGGCTTGATCCAATTGTCTTCGGCTTGCTCCAGATGTCTTGGCCTTGCTCGAGTTGTCTTGGGCTTGCTCCAATTGTTTTTGTCAACCGGCCTGAGGCAAACGGACTAGAAAACAAGGCCGACACAATAGCACCTGCCGTCCGCTCCTAGCATTTCAGCTAGGAGAAGATATCACCCTCCGGATCACGGTTCCACACTGAGCAGTTCCTAGACAATCACTTGCTAGCAACTGTGTCCACTTAACACTTGGTCACTTTCGCGCGAGGTACTAGTCAAAGACTAACTCCTAGGGCTTAGACCAACCAGTGTCTTCTTTATACTGTTCCTTAGTTGGAGAACTCTGTGAGGAGCATCTAAGGCCAGATTGTGTAGTTAACGTGAGGAATGAGCCTGGTACATATAGTCCTAGGCGTGGCTTCTAAGGTGTTTGGATATTGGCAGCTTTAGGGTGGTCACTCCACACCACCTCACTAGTCCGCCAATTGGCGCATCCATTGATCGCCAAGTGGCGTACTCTCCTCATGCATGGAGAAATGTCTAAAAAGGTTCCCCTGTATAGGAAGGTCAAAAACCATCCTGCGCACATCAAGGCTTGATCGTAGGACCTCTTGTTCCTAAGTCCAACATGCTATCCGTTGTGCTACACTTCTGGTGTCTTGCTTGGACTTGCACCAGAAACAAGGTCTGGGGGACTTACTCCAAGGGAGCAGTGCATGTCCAACCTGTCCGTCAAGCCATAGCAGTGCCCATGGGGCATAGAAAAAACAACAATCTATCCCTTGCACCTTAGGCCACCTGCTGTGGCAGTTTTTCTCTCGCATGAACCTGTAGCTCTGGGTTGTGTTTGTGCACGTCAACTTTCTTGGTCTTTAGTTCTAATCTCTTGCATCCACCATGCCGACTCCTCGAGCACCTGCAACATGCAAGTCGCTGTCTAGTGGCTTTGTTAAGAAGTCCGAAAGCATTTTCTTGGTTGCGACGTGCTCCAGTTCCACAACACTCTTGGCGACAAGGTCATGTGAGTAGTGGTGCCGAATGTCGATGTGCTTTGTACGCCGGAAGATCATGTCATCCTCTGCCATAGCGATGGCACTTTGGTTGTCGATGCGGATGACCGTTGCTTCCTCTTGTGGTGCCTTCATCTTATCAAGCAAACTGCGAATCCACTGTGTTTGCTTGTACACTTTGGAGAGTGCAATGTACTCCGCCTCAGCTGTAGAAAGCGAGACGGAGTCCTGCTTCCTACTTATCCATGAGACTGCACCAGCGTTGAGAAGACAGACAAATCCTGAGTTGGACTTCCTGTCGTCAATCCGCCCTCCCCATTCTGCGTCACCTGTAGCATGTTAGTCGCAGCAAGTCTGATCCTTCTAGACCTCCAAACTGAAGTCCCACGTGCCGATTCTTCTTGAGATAGCAAAAAATTCTCTTCACGGCTTGCCAATGTTCTGGCCCAGGGTTGGCCACAAACCTGCTCACCTGGCCTATTGCATAAGCAATGTCAAGTCGCGTCCCCACCATCGCATACATGAGGCTCCCAACGGCGGACTGGTACAGAATGTTTTGCATCTCCCGTCGGTCTGCCTCGTTGCTCGGTGACATGGAGGAGGAGAGCTTGCAGTCGGAGGGCATGGGGGTGCTCACGGGTTTACAGTCCTACATGTTGTAGCGCTTCAAGACGTCCATGATATACTTGGTCTGGTTGAGCTTGATGGTGCCTGCTTTGCGGTTGCAGTGAACAGCAATCCCGAGGTAGTACTCAAGAGGTCCCATGTCCTTCATCTTGAAGTTGCTGGCAAGATTTTTCTTGAGGTCCGTAAGGGTCTCGTGCGAGGACGAACACATGATGTTGTCCACGTACAAGGCCACGAGGAGCAAGCCACGTTTGTCCTCCTGCACATAGACGCTAGGGTCATTCTTACAATGTGCAAAAGAGATCTCAGCCATGAAGATGACCATCTCCTTGTACCAGATCCGTGGGGCCTGTTTCAGCCCGTACAATGCCTTCACCAGCTTGCACACCTTACCCTCGAGTGCTTTGACACCTTCCTGTACCTCCATTAGCATCTCCTTGTCGAGCTTCCCATAAAGGAAGGCTGTCTTCACATCCATCTGGTGGATCTGAAGGTCTTTGGCGGCAGTGACGGTGAGCAGGGACCTGATGGAGGCAAACGTGACGACCGGTGCAAAGGTCTCATCGTACTCAGACCCTGCATGTGTGAGAATCCTTTCGCCATGACCCTTGCCTTGTACTTGTCAATGCTATCGTCTTGCTTCCGTTTCAACCTGAGCACCCACTTCGAGCCCACCACGTGAGCGTTAGCGGGTCTGTCCACCAGCACCCTTGTGCCATTTTCTTCGATGGACGCAAGCTCGCTGTCCACCGCCTCCTTCCACTTGGCTGCATCTGGCCTTGCCAGCGCCTCAGCCATAGTGAGCGGCTCTTCCTGAGCCAAACACGACCAGCTCAGTCCAGTCCAGCTTCCAGTGTCAGCGTCGTACTTTGGAGTTTGTTTTCTTTGTCGTGTGCTACGACGTTGCATTGCTGGTGGATCTTAGCAATGCTGTTGCTCCTGTGCTGCTGGCTGCACTGAAGTTAAGTTTTCTTCTTTTGAAGAGCCACTGGCCTCCGAGCTGGTTTCAGAGGCCTCGGACGTCTCCGACTCTATGTCGGAGCTTGCCGCTGTGTCAGCTTGCGCAGCCGCTCTCCCTGCGACACCAATGTTCTTCACGGCCTGCTGCACTGGCATCACTTGCCAGTTTTTGGGAGCCTGATCTCCTGACTCCAGCAGCACCAACCACTCTTCCTGTTTTGGAGCTTGCGTGGGATCAAGCATCTCTTCCTTGCCTGGTTTCCTTTCGTCAAAAGTTTCATCCTGGCTAGTGATGAGCCTTCTTCCTGCCAGGTCCCACAAGCGGTATGTCTTGTGGGCCGTCTCATAGCCCACCATAACGCACTTTCACGCTCTTGCATCCAGCTTGCCGGCACCCTCACCCGCCTGGACCTTTGCCCATGCGGTGCAGCCAAATACTTTCAGGTGTGATGCGTCCGGCTTCTTCCCGGACAAAACTTCTTGTGGCTTCATCTGTTACTTGCCCTTTTTCTTTCCGCGCCTGCCTAGAGCAGTCGCATGAGTCAGGTTGACGAGATAGCATGTCGTTCTTGCCGCTTCCGCCCAGAACCTTGGTGGAATCTTTGCATCAAAGAGCATGCTAAGCACCATGCTGAGGATGGGCGATTTATCCGTTTGGCAACACCATTGCTCTTCGGCGTGTAAGGCGTTGTGGGCTGGTGGTTGATCCCATGTTGCCGCAACCAGCCCTTGCATGCTTCATACTCTCCACCGTTGTCACTCCGCATTGCTTTCAATTTCTTTCCAGTCTGCCACTCCACCATGGCCATAAACTCCTGCAACTTTTCTCTGACCTCTCCCTTTTCTTTGAGGAAGAAGATCCACACCTTGCGGATGTGGTCATCGATGAAGGTCAGAAAATACTTGCTACCACGGATTGACGCCGTGCGAAAGGGTCCGCACACGTCGGTGTGAATGAGGTCAAGGGCTGATTTTGCACGGCGACCGTTGTGCTCAAAGCGCGTTCGCTTGGTCTTGCCCTGGAGGCAAGGTTCACACAGGCTGCCACACCCAACTGCATCCTTCTTGCAACCATCCATGCCGTGGACCAGCTATTGTTGTTGGATGACTTGGAGCATGCTGTTTGCAACGTGCCCAAAGCGTCTATGCCACAGATCGGTGTCTTCATCATTTGCGGCAGAGGATATTGTTTCAGTTTCCGTTGGTGTGCTCTCCTGCGTTGGTGCCGAGACCACTGCCTCCGCCGCACCTGCATGACCCTCGTCTTCCGAGCTCTTTGTTGCCGTTGTCTGCAATATGTAGAGCCCGTCAACCCGTGGGACATCTTCCACGAGATCTTTGCTGGCGTAGAGGACCTTGATGTCCTCGTTCGTGGTGATGACCGCCTTCTTCCACGTGAACACCACCGTCATGTCGTTGTCTGTTATTTTTGACACGGACAGGAGGTTTGCCGCAAAGGAGGGCATGTATACCACGTCACGTAGCCGTAGATCCTTCTCCGCACCATTGAGGCTTATGCTCACCAGCTTGTCTCCCACGCCCTTTGCGTTCACAACGCTACCATTTGCGCATCTGAACCGCCGCTCGTTGGGGGGCCAATGGAGACAAATCCAGCCTTGTCGTTGCTGGAATGATGATCGGTGCCGGATTCGAGCCTGAAAGCTCCTAGCCTGAGCACCGCCACTCCTTTTGCCGGAGGCGTGCTCTGTGCCATCATGTTGGTGGCTTCTTTGCCAACCTTTTTGCTGCTTTTGTTTCCACCGTTTCCACCGTCCTCCTTCTTTGACAACCTGCAATCTCTTGCCCAGTACCCAGGTTTGCCGCAGTTGCGGCAGTTGCCCTGTCGCTTGGGAGCCTTGCTGCCATTGTTGCCTCCGCCACCACCGCTTCTGCTACCGCCATTCTGACCAGAGGCTGACCCTTTGCTCCCACGGCCACCATAGCGTGCGGCATAGGCTGAGAAGTTAGCCTCACTTCCGCTACGGCGCATGGCCTCGTTTTGCACCTACTCGGACACTACCGTGTACGTCAGGTCATCCTCCTTCCAGCCGCCCATGAAGGTGATCATTGGGCTCCACCTATCTGGTAGCGCCATGAGGAGGATCATGGTTTGCATGTTTTTGTCAAGGTCCCAGTTCATCTGGCGAGCCTCGCCAAGGAGTCCTTCAAACTCTTGTAGGAATTCGGGAATTGATCCCCCCTCACTCACCCGCATGCTGATCAGCCGTTGTAGGATGAATAATCAGTTCGCGAGGGAGGTGGATTGGTGCATGCTCTTGAGCTTGTCGTAAGCTTTGGAAGCGAGCGTGTACCCGGCAATGATGGGAACATACTTCCTAGCAATCGCATTGCTTAGGAATGACATGACAATGTCATTTCGTTCCATCCATGCCTCGTGCTCGGGTGAGCCCACCGTAGGAACCTGATCCTCTCCCTTCAGTAGCTTGATGAAGCCGCGCACTTTCATTGCCAATTCGAACTGCCATCTCCAGAGCGGAAAGTCGTTCCCCTTAAAGATCAGGATTCCTCCCAAAGATCTGAGACCTTGCGGCAGTGCGGTAGCACTCACTGTTGCTCCAGTAGTCTGATCTGTGACAGCCACTGTTGAGTTTGAAGACTGCCCTGCGACAACCCCTATTGTGTTTGAGGACTGTCGTGCGGTAGCCCCCACTACACCTGATGGGCGAGCCATTTTGGCTGCCCTTTTTTCAATCTGCGTCTCTGCTACGTTGAGGCCGATGTAGGCTGATGTTAGCCGATGTCTGCTACCGGTTTAAAGGCTGATGTTCGCCTGCAAACAGAGAAGACAGATCGCACTAGCACACCTAGGGTCTTGCCTCAAAGGGCAGAGCGTGTCCTGGTTGGGACCGAAGGGTCGTGCCTTCAAGGGCAGAGCTTGTCCTTGGTCCCTGTGTACTAGGTGCGAGTTCACCCATTGCGGCTGATGAACCAGATGGAGTTGATGGAGCTGATGGAGCTGATGGAGCTGATGTGCGCTCATAGAGAGAGAGTACCAGAGTTGAGCGAAGCGTGCCTTACAACTGGTCAGTGTGGGCCCATAACCCTTTGTCAACCGGCCTGAGGCAAACGGACTAGGAAACAAGGCCAACACAATAGCACCTGCCGTCTGCTCCTAGTATTTCAGCTAGGAGAAGATATCACCCTCAGGATCACGGTTCCACACTGAGCAGTTCCTAGGCAATCACTTGCTAGCAACTTTGTCCACTTAACACTTGGTCACTTTCGCGCGAGGTGCTATTCAAAGACTAACTCCTGGGGCTTAGACCAACCATTATCTTCTTTATACTGTTCCTTAGTTGGAAAACTCTGTGAGGAGCATCTAAGACCAGATTGTGTAATTAGAATGAGGAATGAGCCTGGTACATATAGTCCTAGGAGTGGCTTCTAAGGTGTGTGGGTAGTGGAACGTTTGGGGTGGTCACTCCACACTACCTCACCAGTCCGCCGATTGGTGCATCCACTGACTGCCAAGTAGCGTACTCTCCTCATGCATAGAGAAATGTTTAAGAAGCTTCCCATGTGGAGGAAGGTAAAAAACATTCCTTTACACATGAAGGCTTGATCGCAGGACCTCTTGTTCCTAAGTCCAACATGCTATCCGTTGGGCTACACTTCTAGTGTCTCGCTTGGACTTGCACGAAAAACAAGGTTTGGGGGACTTAATCCAAGGGAGCAATGCATGCTCAACCTGTCCTTCAAGCCATAGCAGTGGCCATGGGGCATAGAAGAAAACAACAGTCTTGGCCTTGTTTGAGTTGTCTTGGGCGTGCTTTATTTGTCTTGGGCTTGCTCCAGGTGTCCTGGGCTTGTTCCAGTTGTCTTGGGCTTGCTCCAGTTGACTTGGCCTTGCACCAATTGCCTTGGGCTTGCTCCAGATGTCTTGGCCTTGCTCCTGTTGTATTGGGCTTACTCCAGTTGTCTTGGGCTTGATCCAGTTGTCTTTGCCTTGCCCCTGTTGTCTTAGCCTTGCTCCAGTTGTCTTGGCCTTGCTCGAGCTATCTTGTGATTGCTACAGTCTTTGTGAGCTTGCTCCAGTTGTCTTGGCCTTGCTCAAGTTGTCTTGGGCTTGCTCCAGTTGCATTGGGCTTGCTGCAGTTGTCTTGGGCTTGCTCTAGTTGTCTTGGCCTTGCTCCTGTTGTCTTGGCTTTGCTCAAAGTGTTTTGGGCTTGCTCCAGCTGTCTTGGCCTTGCTCCGGTTGTCATGGTCTCGTTCCTGTTGTCTTGGCTTTGCTTCAGTTGTCTTGGGCTTGCTCCAGTTCTCTATGGCTTGCTTCACTTGACTTGGGCTTGCTCTAGTTGTCTTGGGCTTGCTCCAGTTGTCTTGGCCATGCTCAAGTTGTCTGGTTCTTGCGCATGTTGTCTTGGCCTAGCTCCAGTTGCCTTGGGCTTGCTTCATTTGTCGTGGGCTTGCTCCAGTTGTCTTAGGCTTGTTCCCGTTGTCTTGGCCTTGCTCCAGTTTTCTTGGCCTCGTTGCAGTTGCCTTGGGCCTGGCCTAGTTATCTTGGGTTAACTCCAGTTGTCTTGGGTTTGCTCCAGTTTTCTTTGCCGTGCTCCTGCTGTCTTGGTCTTGCTTGAGTTGTCTTGGGCTTGCTCAAGTTGTTTTGGACTTGCTTCCCTTGTCCTGGCCATGCTCCAACTGTCTTGGGTTTGCTCCATTTGTCTTGGGCTTGCTGCAGTTGTCTTGACCTTGCTCTAGTTGTCTTGGGCTTGCCCCAGTTGTGTTGGGCTTGCTCCAGTTGTCTTGGCTTTGCTCTAGTTGTTTTGGCCTTGCTCTATCTGTCTTGTCCTTGCTCCAGTTGTCTTGGCCTTGCTTCAGTTGTCTTGAGCTTGCATCGGCTGTCTTGGCCTTGCTCCAGTTGTATTGGCCTCACTCCAGTTGTCTTGGGCTTGCTTCACCTGTCTTGACCTTGCTCCAGTTGTCTTTGCCTTGGTCCACTTGTCTTGGACAAAACCAAGAAAACTGGAGCAAGCCCGAGACATCTGGGCCAGGCCTAAGGCAATTGGAGTGAGGCCAAGTCAAAAGGAGCAAGGCCGAGGCAACTAGCCTAAGAGAACTAGAGCAAGGCCATGACAATTGGAGGAAGGCCAAGACAGCTGAACCAATGCCAAAACAACTGGAGCAAGCCCAAGACAACTGGGCCAGGCCCAGGACAACTGGAATGAGGCCAAGACAACTAGAGCAAGGCCAAGACAACTGGAACAAGCTCAAGACAACTGGAGCAAGCCCAAGACAACTGAAGCAAGCCCAAGACAACTGGAGCTAGGCCAAGACAAGTGGAGCAAGCACAAGACAACTCAAGCATGACCAAGACAACTCGAGCAAGCCCAAGACATTTGGCGCAAGTCCAAGACAACAGGAGCAAGCCCAAGAGAACTGGAGCAAGCCCAAGAGAATTGGAGAAAGCCCTATACAAATGGAGCAAGGCCAAGACAACGGGAGCAAGGCCAGGACAACTGGAGCAAGGCCAAGACAGCTAGAGCAAGCCCAAGACAACTAGAGCAAAGCCGAGACAACTGGAGCAATGCCAAGAGAACTGGAGCAAGCCCAACACAACTGGAGCAAGCACAAGACAACTGGAGCAAGCCCAAGACAACTGAAGCAAGTCCGCGATAATTGGAGCAAGCCCTAGACAACTGGAGCAAGGCCAAGACAACTGGAGTAGACCCACGACAAGTGGAGAAATCACAAGACAACTGGAGCAAGGCCAATGCAACGGGAGCAAGGCCAAGAAAAGTGGAGCAAGCCCAATAAAAATGGATCAAGCCCTATACAACAGGAGCAAGCCCAAGAAAACTGGAGCAAGGTCAAGACATCTGAAGCAAGCCCAAGACAACTAGTGCAAGGCCAAGACAACTGGAGCAAGCCCGAGATAACTGGAGCAAGGCCAAGACAACTCAAGCAATCGCAAGACAACTAGAGCAAGCCCAATGTAACTAGAGCAAGGCAAAGACAACTGGAGCAAAACCAAGTGAACTAAAGCAAGCCCAAGACAACTTGAGCGCTGGAGTACTGGAGCACTAGAGCACTTTGCTTCCTCACTCTTGCTTCTCCCCTCATCTCCTTTTGTGACATCAACGATACACTCTTGCTGTTGGCATTCGCTTGCTACACTTCTGTCTACCTCATAATTCAACCTAGCTTCCTGCATTGTCCTTTTCATGCTTTTGGCTATGTCCTTGGCTTGCATCAAGGCTCTCTGCTTTAGCTTTCCCTCTTTGGCGCTTCTGCATACTACATTGCTTTTACTTGCTTCTCCTCCCACTCTCCCTGCACATGATTGTTAAACTCCGTAGAACTCCATAAAAATCCGTACAAATCTTTTAAAATGCACTACAACTATGTCCAACTCCGTACAACTGCGTACAATTCACTACAAGTGTGTACAAATTTGTACACCTTTCCAGAACTCTGTACAACTCCGTACAACCCTGTACAACTCCATTCAACTGCGTACAACTCCGTACAGCTCCATAAAACTCCGTACAAACGTGTACAACTCTGTACAACTCTGTAGATCTCTGTACAATTCTTTAAAAATCCGTACAAATTCGTTAACCTCCTTACTTTTGTTCTTCTATGCCCCATGGCCACTGCTATGGCTTGACGGAAAGGTTGGGCATGCACTGCTCCCTTGGAGTAAGTCCCCCAAACCTTGTTTGTGGTGCAAGTCCTAGCGAGACACCAGAAGTGTAGCGCAATGGATAGCATGTTGGACTTAGGAACAAGAGGTCCTGCAATCGAACCTTGATGTGTGCAGGAAGGTTTTTGCCCTTCCTGCACAGGGGAAGCTTCTTAGGCATTTCTCCATGCATGAGGAGAGTGCGCCACTTGGCGGTTAACAGATGCGCCAATTGGTGGACAGGTGAGGTGGTGTGGAGTGACCACCCCAAAAGTGCCACTACCCACACACCTTAGAAGGATCCGCCCGGTCGCATCGCTTGCTTCGCGACAACCTGCGCCCAAGCCAAAATTTCCGCAGCGCACGCGGTCCGCCCCTGCATCCTGATTCAGCCGTCTTCCTCCGCCTCATCATCAGCAATCATCAGCATCTGTTGCCAGCACAAGGATCTGCATGAGCTAGCTACCCGCTTTGCAGCAGCCTGCACCACGCCAGAAACAGATTTCTCACGGCGCGTTGGTCCTCCTCCCTTCCCCTTGCCGCATTCTATCCCTTTACTCAGCAACGCACATGGTTTTGCCCCTGTGCCCACTCCGCCATCCGTCGTTCCTCCGCATTTATTCGCTTTCGTCGTTCGCTGGGCACAAGGATCTGCCCGATCGCATCGCCTAATCCCGCAACGACCTGCATCCACGACTAAACTTTTGTAGCACATGCGGTCCCTCCCCTGTACCCATCTCCTTCCTTCTTCGATCATCAGTCTGCAGTATAACTTTTTCTCCGCAAGTACAACCTCTCGGCCTCCTTCAAAGGAGATCATCATACTTGCTCAGGTTATGGAAGACATTGGATCCGTCGATACAATGCATCTCATCGCCTAAAGATCCCCTCTCCCAGCAGTCCGGCCTCTTATCAACACTACTACCTGCATCCACGGGCCGGTTAACTTCTCCTCCTTCCCTCGACACTTCCTCCTACAATGTGAGGACCTGACACTCACCGCAAGTGGAGCCACCAATATTCTGCTGTGGTCACAAGACTTCTGCAATCTCTTCTACCTCTGCTACATTAAAGGCGTTCCAATCTCCTACACTCTTCAACACTACTCTCTCTACAAAGGAGGTGGACGCTTTCCTGCAAACTCCCACTCCATGCTGGTGCCTTTTGTGGAGGAAGAGATTCAAGGTGCATTACTCAGCAGTCATGCTCCCATCTTCCATCCCCTTATGCATAAATGCACACTCACACTCAGCAAAATGTGGAAAGACCTACTTCACGCATGCTGTTGCTCCATTCCTCCACCAGCCCACGAACCACCAAGACTACAACATTGACAAGTGGTGGCATCTACTCGGGTCCGACTGGTTCGTGACTGCTACAAGAGCTTCCCCCAGGAACCATAAACACGACCTTCAAGTGCCCTGGCAGGCCCCAGGAGGAAGCCGACTTTAAAAGAATCGAGTCAGATTCAGGGAGGGTGTCAGAGATATGTGCTCTCTGACCTTGATTCTTATTCTGGAAGGGTCCCCGATAATCCAAGAAGAGTCCAGAACATCTCTTGCAAGAGAGAATAAACACACAGTCCAACGGTTCTCTACAAAACGTTACCGACCAAAGTGAAGAAGAGTCACTTGCTTCTGGCTAGCGACGAAGCCATTGCACTGAGTTCTGTTCTGTTCCCTTGTATGTATGGAGGATGTTCATTCCGTCCAAAGTTTAACCAGAACAGTTCTACTCATCCTATTCCCCTTTGGTTCCGTGGCTTCGACGCCGTGTCCTCGCTCTGCTTGCCCTTTGCCCTTTCCACCTTTGCCAACCCTTCCCAGTACTCAGCTATTCACTTCGTGCTCTCGCTCCTTTGCTCAGCACGCACCAATCCATCACTCGTCTCGTTCCTGCTTTCTCTCATTGACTTCTGTCTACCTCGCCTCTTTGGTACCGCTCCTCTCTCAAAAGATCTGCAACTAACTCCTTGGGCCAGCTCACGTGCTTGTGCTTCCGTCTTCTACTAACATACTTGTGCCTGGTTAATTGCTCTGGCCTGCTTCGGCTATTCCCCGTGCCCGCTCACCGCATTCTTCTCACAACACGTGCCACTACATATTCAGGGTTGTTCTACTTGCTAGTCGATAACTAGTGTTTCCAAACCATTGTTTCCCCCTCTCACCATTTGTGACTTGTAATATGACTTGTCAACGTTGACCACACATAGTGAAATTGCTTGGTCATGGTCAGTGACATATGCTTACTTTGGTTGGTCATTGTGCATGAAAGCCACACCGTGCCACTACTTATTGAAGGTCTTTGTAATTGCAAGTCAGAAACTAGTGTTCCCAAACCATTTCCCCTTCCTCTGACCATTTGTGACTTGTCTTGTTAGCTTTAACGTTGATCACACATAGTGAATTTCTTTGGTCATGGTCAGTGACATATGCCTAATTTGGTTCGTCATAGTGCATGGTAGCCACACTGTGCCACTATTTATTAAAGCTCTTTGTACTTGCCACTTGATAACTATTGTTTTCAAACCATTGTTGCCCCCTTTGACCATTTGTGCCTCGTGTTATGAGTTGTCAACGTTGACCACACATTGTGAAATTCTTTGGTCATGACTAATGACATAAGCCTATCTTTGGTGGTCATTGTGCATGGTAGCCACGTCGTGCCACTACTTATTCAAGGTATTTGTACTTGCTAGACAAAAACTACTATTTCCACACCATTTTTTCCCCCTCTGACAATTTGTGACTCGTATTATGACTTGTCAACGTTCACCACACACAGTGAGATTCTTTGGTCATGGTCACTGACATATGCCTACTTTGGTTGGTCATTGTGCATAGTAGTCACACCGTGTCACTACTAATTGAAGGAATTTGTACTTGCTAGTTAATAACTGGTACTCCAAAACCATTGTTTCCCCTTCTGACCATTTGTGACTTGTATTATGAGTTGTCAACATTGACAACATATAGTTAAGTTCTTTGGTTATGGTCAGTGCAATGTGCCTACTTTGGTTGGTCATTGTGCATGGTAGACACATCGTGCCACTTCATATTGAAGGTCATTGTACTTTCTAGTTGATAACCAGTATTCCCAATCCATTGTTTCCCCATTTGACCATTTGCGTCTGTTGTTATGAGTCGTCAACTTTGACCACACATAGTGAAATTCTTTGCTTATGGTCAGTGACATATGCCTACTTTGGTTTGTCATTGTTCATGGTAGACACACCATGCTAATACATATTGAAGGTCTTTGCACTTGCTAGTTCATAACCAATTTTTTCAAACCATGGTTTGCCCCTCTGACTATTTGTGACTCGTATTATGATTTGGCAACGTTGACTACACAAAATGAAATTCTTTGGTCATGGTCAGTGACATATGCCTACTTTTTTTGGTCAATGTGCATGGTAGCTACACTGTGCCACAACTTACTGAAGGTCTTTGTACTTTCTAATCAATAACTAGTATTCCCAAACCATTGTTTCACCCTCTGACCAGTTGTGACTCGTATGATGAGTTGTCAACGTTGACCACACATACTGAAATTCTTTGGTCATGGTCAATGACATATGCCTACTTTGGTTGATCATTGTGCATGATAGCCACACGTTGGCAATACTTGTTGGAGGTATTTCTACTTGCTAGTCAATAGCTAGTATTCCCAAATTATTGATTCCCTCTCCGACCATTTGTGATTCGTATTATGAGTTGTCAGTATTGACCACACATAGTGAAATTCCTCAGACATGTTCAGTGACATGTGCCTACTTTGGTTGGTTATTGTGCATGATAGCCACACCATGCTACTACTTACTGAAGGTCTTTGTACTTGTCAGTGAATACCTAGCATTTCCAAACCATTGTTTCCCCATTTGAGCATTTGTGACTCGTTTTATGAGTTCTTAACGTTGACCACATACATTGAAATTCTTTGGTCATGGTCAGTTCCATATGCCTACTTTGGTTGGTCATTGTGCATGGTAGCCACACTATGCCACTTGATATTGAAGGTCTTTGTACTTGCTAGTAGATAACTAGTATTCTCAAACCATTGTTTCCCCCTCTGGTCATTTGTGACTCGTATTATGATATGGTAACGTTGACCACTCATAGTGAGATTCTTTGGTCATTTCAAGTGACATATACCTGCTTTGGTTGGTCATTGTGCATTTAGCCACACCATGCCACTACTGACTGAAGTTTTTTGTACTTGCTAGTCGATAACTAATTGTCCCAAACCATTTTCCTCCCTCTGACTGTTTGTGAATCGAGTTATGAGTTGTCAACATTGAGCACACATAGTGACATTCTTAGGTCATGGTCAGTGACACATGCCTACTTTGGTTGTTCATGGTGCATGGAAGCCACTCCGTGCCACTACTTGTTTAATGTCTTGCTAGTTGAAAACTAGCATTCCCAAACTACTGTTTCCCCCTCCAACCATTTGTGACCTTCTGTAAGTTGTCAACGTTTACCACTTATAGTGGAATTCTTTGGTCATGGTAAGTAACATATGCATGCTTTGGTTGCTCATTGTGCATGGTAGCAACCCCTGCCACCACTTATTGAATGTCTTTGTACTTGCTAGACGATAACTAGTATTCTCAAACCATTGTTTCACCCTCTGACCATTTGTAACTCGTACTATGAGTTGTCGACGTTGACCACCCATAGTGAAATTCTTTGGTCATGGTCACTGATGTATGCATCCTCTGGTTGGTCATTGTGTATGGTAGCCACACCATGCCACTACTTATTGAAGATCTTTGTCTTTGCTAGTCAATAACTCGTTTTTGTAAAGTATTGTTTTCCCCTCTGACCATTTGTGACTCGTGTTATGAGTTTTCAACGTTGACCCATCATAGTGAAATTCTTTGGTCATGGTCAATGAGATATGATCATATGCCATGCACAATGACATATGAACATGGGCAAGGTGTGGCTACCATACAAAGCAAGCATATGTCACTGACCATGGCCAAAGAATTTCACTATGTGTGGTCAACGTTGCCAAACAATGGTTTGAGAATACTGGTTTTCAACAATTACGTACAAAAACCTTCATTAAGTAGTAGAACAGTGTAGCTACCATGCACAATGACCAACCATAGTAGGCATATGTCACCGACCATAACGAAAGAATTTCACTATGTGTGGTCAACGTTGACGACTCATAATAGGAGACATAGATGGTCAGATGGAGAAACAATGGGTTGGGAATAATGGTTATGGAATAGCAAGCGCAAAGACCTTGAATAAGAAGTGGCATGGTGTGGCTACCATGTACAATGAACAAGCAAAGTAGGCATATGGCACTGACGATGACCAAAGAGTGTATCTACATGATACGAGTCACAAACAGTCAGAAGGGGAAACAATGGTTTGGGAATACCATTTATTAATTAGCAAGTAAAAAGACCTTCACTTAGTAGTGGCACGGTGTGGCTACCATGCACAATGACCAACCAAAGTAGGCATATGTCAGTGACCATGACAAAAAAATATCACTATGTGTGGTCAATGTTGACAACACATAACACGAGTCACAAATGGTCGGAGAGAGGAACAATGGTTTGGTAACACTTGTTTCTGACTAGCAAATAGTGGCACGGTGTGGCTATCAGGCACAACCAATAAGTTGGCATATGTCACTTAACATGAACAAATAACTTCAGTATGTGTGGTCAACGTTGACAACTCATAGTGCAAGTCATAAATGGTTAGAGGGGGAAATAATGGTTTGGAAATACTAGTCATCAAATAGCACGTAGAAAGACCCTAAATGCGTAGTGGGACGGTGTGACTACCATGCACAATGACCATCCAAAGTAGGCATATGTCAGTGACCATGACCAAAGAATCTTACTATGTGTCGTCAACGTTGCCAAGTCAAAATACAAGTCACAAATGGTCAAAGGGGGAAACAATGGTTTGGGAATACTAGTTATCAACTAGAAAGTACAAATACCTTCAATTAAAGGTGGAAAAGTGTGGCTACCATGCACAATGAAAACCAACGTAGGCATATGTCAATGGCCATGACCAAAGAATTTCACTATGTGTGGTCAACGTTGACAAATAACAATATGAGTCAAAAATCGTCAGAGGGGGGGGGGGGGAATGCTATTTATCAACTAGTAAGTACAAAGACCTTAAGGAAGTAGTAGCACGGTACCACCATGCACAATGACCAACCAAAGTAGGCATATGTCACTGACCATGACCAAGGAATTTCACTATGTGTGATCCACGTTGATAACTCAGAATACGAGTCACAAATGGTCACAGGGGGAAACAATGGTTTGGGGATACTAGTTATTAACTAGCATGATCAAATACCTTCAATAAACAGCGGCATAGTGTGGCTACCATGCACAATGACAATCCAAAGCAGGCATATGTCACTGACCATGACCAAAGAATTTCACTACATGTGGTCAATGTTGATAGCTTACAATACATGTCACAAATAGTCAGAAGGGGCAGCAATGGTTTGGGAATACTAATTTTCCACTGGCTTACAAAGACCTTCAATAAGTAGTGGCACGGTGTGGCTACCATGCACAATGACCAACCAAAGTAGGCATATGTCACTGACCATGACCAAAAAACTTCACTGTGGGTGGTCAACATTGACAGCTCATACTACGAGTCAGAAATTGTCAGAGGGGGGAACAATGGTTCTAGAAATACTAATGATCAACTGGAAAGTAAGAGCACCTTCATTAAGTAGTGGCATGGTGAGGCTACCATGCACAATGACCAACCAAAGTAGGCATATGTCACTAACCATGACCAAGGAATCTCACTGTGTTTGGTCAACTTTGATTACTCTCTATACGAGTCACAAATGGTTAGAGGGGGGAAAATGGTTTCGGAATACTAGGAATCCACTAGCAAGTACAAAGATCTTCAAACAGTAGTGGCAAGGTGTAGCTATCATGCACAATGACCAACCAAAGTAGACATATGTTGCTGACCATGAGCAAAGAATTTCACTATGGGTGGTCAATGTTGACAACTCATAATACAAGTCACAAAAAGTGAGAGGGAGAAACAATGGTTTGGGAATACTAGTTATCAAATAGCAAGTACAAAGACCTTCAAGAAGTAGTGGTATGGTGTGGCTACCGTGCACAATGACCAACCAAAGAAGGCATATGTCGCTGACCATGACCAAAGAATTGCACTGTGTGTGGCCAAAGTTGACAACTCATATTATGAGCCACAAATGGTCCGAGGGGAAAACGATGGTTTGGGAATACTATTCATCAAATAGCAAGTACAAAGCCCTTCAAAAACTAGGGACTCTGTGTGGCTACCATGCACATTGAACAACCAAAGCAGGCATATGTCACTGACCATGACCAAAGAATTTCACTATTTGAACGTTGACAACTTTTTAAGTGAGTCACAACTGGTCAGAGGGGGAAACAGTGGTTTTGGAAAACTAGTTATTGACTAGCAGGTAGAAATACCTTTAATGAGTACTCATGCAGTGTGGCTACCATGTACAATGACCAACCAAAGTAGGCATATGTTACTGATCATGACCAAATAGTTTCACTATGTATGGTCAACGTCGACAATGCATAATGTAAGTCACAAATGGTCAAAGGGGAAAACAATGGTTGGGGATTACTAGTTATCGACTAGCAAGTACAAAAACCTTTAGTAAGTATTAGCACGGTGTAGCTACCATACACAACCACTAACCAAAGTAGGCATATGTCATTGACATATGACCATGACCAAAGAATGTCATTGACATATGACCATGACCAAAGAATGTCATTGACATATGACCATGACCTACCATGTCCTTGGTCATGGTCACTGACCATGACCAAGGAATTTCACTCTGTGTGTTCAAGGCTGACACCTCAGAATACAAGTCACAAATGGTCAGAGGGGGAAACAATGGTCAGGAAATACTTTTTATCTACTAGCAAGGACAAAGATCATCAATATGGAGTGGCTCGGCACGGCTACCATGGACAATGACCAACCAACGTAGGCATATGTTACTGACCATGTCCAAAGAATTGCACTGTGGGTGGTTAATGTTGACAACTGATAATACGAGTCACAAATAGTCAGAAGGGGAAACAATGGTTTCAGAGTACTAGTTATCCACTAGCAAGTAAAAGGACCTCCAATACGTAGTTGAACGGTGTGGATACCGTGCACAATGACCTACCAAAGTAGGCATATGTCACTGACGATGACCGAAGTATTTTACTAACTGTGGTCAACATTGACAACTCATGATACGAGTCACAAATTGTCAGACGGGGGAACTTTGGTTTGAGAAAAACATTATTGAAAAGCAAGTACAAATACCTTCAGTAAGTAGTGGCATGGTGTGGCTGCCATGCACAATGACCAACCAAAGAAGGCATATGTCACATACCATGACCAAAGAAATTCACAATGTGTGGTCAACGTTGACAGCTCATAACACGAGTCACACGGGGTCAAAGGGGGAAACAATGATTTGGGAATACTATTTTCTGACTAGAAAGTACAAATACCTTCAATAAGTAGTGGTACACTGTGGTTACCATGCACAATGACTTACCAAAGAGGCACATATCACTGTCCATGATCGAAGAATTTCACAGTGATGGGTCAACTTTAAGAACTCATAACATGAGTCACAAGTGGTCACAGCGGGAAACAATCATTTGGGAATAGTAGTATCGACTACCGAGGAGAACTTTATTCTTTTTGTAGTGGCACGGAGTGGCCAACATGCCCAATGACCAACCAAAGTAGGCATATGTCACTGACCATGACCAAAAAAGTTTCACTAAGCATGGTCAACACTGACAGGTCGCAAAACAAGTCATAGATGGTCCAAGACATTTGGGGCAAGCCCAAGGCAACTGGAACAATCCCAAGACAACTAGAGCAAGGCCAAGAAATCTGGAGCAAGCCCAAGAAAACTGGAGCAAGCCCAGGACAACTGGAGCAAGGTCAAGACAACGGGAGCATGCCCAAGACAACTGGAGTTGGCCAAAACAACTGGAGCAAGCCCAAGATAACTGGAGAAAGGCCAAGACAACTGGAGCAAGCCCAAGACATCTGGAGCAAGACAAAGACAACTAAAGCACGGCCAAGAAAAATGGAGCAAGGCCAAGACAACTGGAGCAAGGCCAGGACAACTAGAGCAATCCAAGGAAAACTGGAGGAAGCCGAAGACAACTGGAGCAAGCACAAGACAGCTGGATCAAGGCCAAGACAACTGGAGCAAGGCCAGAACAACTGGAGCAAGGCCAAGACAACTAGAAAAGGGCCAAGACAAGTGGAGCAAACCCAAGACAACTGCAGCAAGCCCAAGACAACTGGAGCAAGGCCAAGACAACTGTAGCAAGCCCAAGAAAACTTGAGCAAGCACAAGACGACTAGAGCAAGGTGATGACAACTGGAGCAAGGCCAAGATAACTCGAGCAAGCCCAAGACAAGTGGAGCAAGCCCAAGACAACCGGAGCGGGGGAAAACAACTGGATCAAGCCCATGATAATTGGAGCAAGGCCAAGACAACAGGACCAAGCCCAAGACAACTCGAGCAAGCCCAAGACAACAGGAGCAAGGCCAAGACAACTGGAGCAAGGCCAAGACAACTAGAACAAGCCCAAGAAAAGTGGAGCAAGGCCAAGACAACTGGAGCGAGCCCAAGACAACTAGAGCAAACCCAAGACAACTGGAGCAAGGCCAAGACAAATGGAGCAAGTCCAGGACAATTGGAGCAAGCCCAAGACAACTCGAGCAAGGCCAAGACAACTGGAGAAAGGCCAAGACAACTGGAGCAAGGCCAAGACAGCTCAAGCAAGTCGAAGACAACTGGAACAAGGCAAAGACAACTGATGCAAGCCCAAGACAACTCGAGCAAGACCAAGACATCTGCAGCAAGCCCAAGACAATAGGATCAAGGCCAAGACAACTGGAGCAACGCCAAGACAACTGGAGCAAGGCCAAGACAAAAAGAGCAAGGCCAAGACAAATGGAGCAACGCCAAGACAAGTACCGCAAGCCCAAGTTAACTCGAGCAAGCCCAAGACACCTGGAGCAAGGCCAAGAAAAGTGGAGGAAGCCCAAGACAACTGGAGAAAGCCCAAGACAACTTGAGCAAGGCCAAGACAACTGTCTTGGCCTTACTCCAGTTGTTGTGGTTTTGCTCCACTTTTCTTGGCCTTGCTCCAGTTGTCTTGTGATTTCTTCATTTGTTGTGGGCTTGATCTAGTTGTCTTGGCCTTGCTTTACTTGTCTTGGGCTTCCTCCAGTTGTCTTGGGCTTGCTCCAGTTATCTAGGGCTTGCTCTTGTTGTCTTGGGCTTGTTCCACTTGTCTTGGCCTTGCTCCAGTTTTCTTGCGCTTTCTCCGGTTGTCTTGGCCTTGCTATAGTTGTCTTTACCTTGCTCCAATTATATTGGGCTTGCTCCAGTTGTCTAGGACCTGCTTTACTTGTCTTGGGCTTGCTTTAGTTGTCTTTGCCTTGCTCAAGTTTTCTTGGGCTTGCTCCAGTTGTCTTGGGCTTGCTCCAGTTGTCTTGGCCTTGCACCAGTTGTCTTAGGCTTCCTCCAATTGTCTTGGCCTTGCTACAGTTGTCTTGGGCTTGCTCCAGTTGTCTTGGGATTGATCCAGCTGTCTTGGCCTTTCTCCAGTTGTCTCGGCCTTGCTCCAGTTGTCCAGGCCTTGCTCCAGTTTTCTTGTGATTTCTCCAGTTGTTGTGGGCTTGCTCCACTTTTCTTGGCCTTGCTCCAGTTATCTTGGGCTTTCTCCAGTCTTCTTGGGCTTGCTGAAGTAGTCTTGGGTTTGCTCGAGTTGTCTTGGGCTTGCTCCAGATGTCTTGGGCTTGGTCCAGTTGTTTTGACCTTGCTCAAATTGTCTTGGCTTTGCTCCAGTTGTATTTGGCTTGCTCCAGTTGTCTTGGCCTTACTCCAGTTGTCCTGGCCTTGCTTCTGTTGTATTGGCCTTGCTCTAGCTGTCTTGGGCTTGCTCCACTTCTCTTGGGCTTGATCTAGTTCTCTTGGGCTTGCTCCAGTTATCTTGGGCTTGCTCCAGTTGTCTTGGGCTTGCTCGAGTTGTCTTGGCCATGCTCTAGTTATCTTGTGCTTGCTCTAACTGTCTTGGCCTAGCTCCAGTTGTGTTGGGCTTGCTTCAGCTTTTTTCGGCTTGCTCCAGTTGTCTTGGGCTTGATCAAGTTGTCATGGCCTTGCTCCAGTCGTCTTGGCCTCGCTCCAGTTGTCTTGGGGCTGGCCCAGTTGTATTGGGCTTGCTCCACTTGTCTTGGCTTTGCTCCAGTTGTCTTGGCCTTGATCTAGTTGTCGTGGCCTTGCTCCTGTTGTCCTGAGCTTGCTCCAATTGTCTTGGGCTTGTCACATTTGTCTTGGCTTGCTACAGTCATCTCGGGCTTGCTTCAGTTGACTTGGACTTGCTCCAGTTGTCTTGGTCTTGCTCCAGTTGTCTTGGTCTTGCTCCAGTTGTCTTAAGCTTGCTTCACTGTCTTGGCTTTGCTCTCATTGCCTTGGCCTTGATCTAGTTGTCTTGGCCTTGCTCCAATTATCTTGGGGTTGCTCCAGTTTTTTTGGGCTTGCTCCATTTGTCTTGGCCTTGCTCCAGTTGTCTTGGGCTTGCTCTAGTTGTCTTGAGCTTGCTCGAGTTGTCTTGGCCTTGCTCTAGCTCTCTTGGGCTTGCTCTTTTTTTCTTAGCCTTGCTCCAGTTGTCTTGGCCTTGCTCCAGTTGTCTTGGGCTTGCTCCAGTTGTCTTGGGCCTCTCCTGTTGTCTCGGTCTAGCTCCAGTTATCCTGGGCTTTCTCCACTTTTCTTCCCCTCCCTCCAGTTGTCTTGGGCTTGCTCCAACTGTTTTGGGTTTGCTCCAATTGTCTTGGCCTTGCTCGAGTTGTCTAGGATTTGCTATAGATGTCATAACCTTGTTCTAGTTGTCTTGTGCTTGCTCCAGTTTTTTTGGGCTTGCTCCATTTGTCTTGGCCTTGCTCCTGTTGTCTTGGGATTGCTGCATTTGTCTTGGGCTTGCTCCAGTTGTCTTTACCTTGCTCCAGTTGTTTTGGGCTTGCTGCAAATTTCTTGGGCTTGCTCCAATTGTCTTGGCCCTTCTCCAATTGTCGTGGCCTTTCTCCAGTTGTCTTGGCCTTGCTCCAGTTGTCTTGGCCTCTCTCCAGTTGTCTTGGCCTTAATCCAGTTGTCTTGGGTTTGCCCCAGTTTTCTTGGGCTTGCTCCAGTTGTCCTGGCCTTGCTCCATTTGTCTTGGTGTTGCTACAGTTGTCTTGGGCTTGCTCTTGTTGTCTTGGCCTAGCTCCAGTTGTCTTGGCCTTGCTCCACTTGTCTTGGCCTTGCTCCAGATGTCTTGGCCTTGCTCCAGTTGTCTTGGGCTTGCTCCATCTATCTTGGGCTTGCTTCAGATGTCTTGACCCTGCTCCAGTTATCTTGGGCTTGCTTTAGTTGTCTTGGGCTTGCTCCAGTTGTCTTGGCCTTGATCCAGTTGTCATTTGTTTGCTCCAGTTGTCTTGGCCTTGCTCCTGTAGTCTTGGGCATGATCCAGCTGTCTTGGGCTTGCCCCAGATGTCTTGGAACATTTCTGAATCGCATTAGGAGCTTTCATCGTTGAGCACACATTGTGAAACTCTTTGGTCATGGTCAGTGACATATGTCTCTTTGGTTGGTCATTGTGCATTGTAGCCACTTCGTGCCACTACCAAATGAATGTCCTTGTACTTGCTAGTCGAGACTAGTATTCCCAAAATATTGTTTCCCCCTCTGACCATTTGTGACTCGTATTAAGAGTTCTCAACGTTGCCCCAACATTGTGAAATTCTTTTGTCATGGTCACTGACATATGCCTCTTTGGTTGGTCATTGTGCATGTGAACCACAACGTACCACCACTTATTGAAGTTCTATGTACTTGCTAGTTAGCAAAATGTATTCCCAAACCATTGTTTCCCCCTTTGACCATTTGTGATTCTTGTTAAGAGTTGTCAATGTTGACTACACATGGTGAAATTCTTGGGTCATGATCTGTGACATATGCCTACTTTGGTTGGTCATTGTGCATGGTAGTCACACTGTGTCCTGTTTATTGAAGGTATTTGTACTTTCTAGTCAATAACTTGTATTTTCAAACCATATTTCCCCCCTATGACCAATTGTGAATCGTATTATGAGTTGTTAACGTTGAACACACATAGTAAACTTATTTGGTCATGGTCATGGACATATGCCTACTTTAGTTGGTCATTGTAAATGGTAGCCCCACCATACCACTGCTTATTGAAGGTCTTTGTTCTTGCTAGTCAACAACTAGAATTGTACACCCATCCTTTCCCCCTCTGACCATTTGTGAATTGTTTTATGAGTTGTCAATGTTGACCACACATAGTGAAATTCTTTGGTCATGTTCAGTGACATATGCCTACTTTGGTTGGTCATTGCGCATGGTAGCCACGCCGTGCCACTACTTATTGATGGTATTTGTACTTGCCAGTTGATATCTTGTACTCTTAAACCGTTTCTCCCCCTTCTGACCATCTTTGACTCATGTTATGAGTTGTCAACGTTGACCACACAGAATCAAATTATTTGGTCATGGTCAGTGTCATATTCCTACGTTGGTTAGTCATTGTGCATGGTACTCACACCTTGCCATTCAATAAATAATATTCCCAAAGAAAAGTTTTTCCCTCTGACCATTGTGACTCGTATCCTGAGTCGTCAAGGTTGACCACAGATAGTGAAATTCTTTGGTCATGGTCAGTGACGTATGCCTACTTTGGTTGGTCATTGTGCACGATATCCAAACCGATCCACTACGTATTCGAGGTCCTTTAACTTGCTAGTTGATAACTAGTATTCCCAAACCATTTTTTCCCCTTCTGACCATTTGTGACTCGTATTACGAGTTGTCAACGTCAACAACACATAGTGCAATTCATTGGCTATGGTCGGTGACATATGCCTACTTTCGTCGGTCATTCTCCATGGTACCCATGCCGGGCCACTGATTTTTTATGGTCTTTGTCCTTTCTAGTAGATAAATAGTATTTCCTAACCATTGTTTCCTCCTCTGACCATCTTTGACTTGTATTATAGGTTGTTTGCGTTGAACACACAGTGAAATTCTTTGGCCATGGTCAATGACATATGCCTGCTTTGGTTGGTCATTGTGCATGGTAGCGACACCGTGCCAAAACTTATTAAATTTCTTTGTACTTGCTAGTCAATAACTAGTATTACCCAACCTTTGTTTCCCCATTTAACCATTTGTGACTTCCATTA
>SZWC01007827.1:31459-63210 GCA_023375785.1 Penium margaritaceum | reverse complement strand
CTGGGCAGAGGGGCGGGAGTGGGGCCGACTGTACGGGGTGGAGTTCATGCCACCGTCTGTCTACTCACGAGTCCCGGCAGGTGCACTGGACTCAGTCCGGACTGCGGTAGCAGTACCTCTTGTACGGTGCACATCCCACCCCATGGACGCTGCAGGCCCCTTACTCTTGCAGGTGATGCCGAGCCTCATCTTGAGGACGCGACCACAGCATCGACGGGGATCAGATGCAGACTGGGTGAGATTGTTGGCTACCCGGTTCTTAAAAGGGGAGTGGGAGGAGTTATGGAGGGAGGCAGTCGCCCACACTCGCCCAGCAGGACGACCATCACCGCCACGCCGCCTTCGTCATAGAGAGGAGGAGGCGAGGGAGCAACGACTACAGAGGGCAGTGACCAAGTTCCGTCGAGGGAACACGTCCAAGGCATGCGACACCTTGGACACGTCCTCATTGGCACCGTCGGGACCGGAGGTGTTGGAGCAGCTACAAACAAAGCACCCACAGGGAGGGCGGCATACACCAACGTGGGTAGCTGAGATGGCCCGACGAGCCCCAGCAGGATTTCCGGATGGGGATGGAGTACGGAAGGCATTGATGGATAGCAGCAGGGGTACATCAGCTGGACCGTCAGGGCTCACATTAGATCACCTGCGGCAGGTGGTGGTGGGAGAGGAGCGGCTCACACGATTACTTGCACAGTTGCTAGCTTCCCTATGCCGAGGACACCTTCATCCCACAGCCCGACAGTTCTTGGCAGCTAGCAGACTCATCGCGTTGGCCAAGCCTGATGGGGGGGTGCGGCCGATAGCGGTGGGTGAGGCAATCCCTCGGCTATTGTGGAGGTGGATGGCTAGTACGGGGAGGAGTGAGATGGAGATGGCTCTGGCACCATTGCAGCAGGCAGTGGGGGTGGCGGCAGGAGGAGATACGGTGGTCCATACCATCATGGAGAAGCTTGACCAGCAGGAGGAGTGGGGGCTCATGAGCATCGATGTGAAGAATGCGTACAACTCAGTCGAGCGGGCGGCGATCTTCGAAGCGGTGCGAGCCAGAGGATTTGAGCGGCTCATTCCAGCGTTGGTACTCTTCTACGACCAGCCCTTCGACCTTTATTACCAGGGAGGAGTCCAGCCGTGTGTCATTCGGTCGGAGAGAGGGGTGCGGTAGGGAGACCCCATTAGCCCGTTCCTCTATGCGCTTGCTCAGTAGGATGCACTCGAGGCTGCACAGGCGGCGATGGCAGGGCCGGGACGAGTGCTAGCATACTTGGACGATACGAACTCATTGGGCCCAGCACGCGAGCTGGAGGCGGCATTTGTTGCACTAAAGGCAGGCTTGGCAACGGTGGGGATGGAGGTCCAGCCTCGCAAATGCCAGTTGTATTTACCAGCTAGCACGGAGGAGGTGCCAGTGGGCATTATGGGGGTCCCTCGGGTGGAGGACGGGATGATGGTGTTAGGGAGTCCGATTGGGACGGAGGAGTTCTGTCGGGCGCGACTGGACAGTGTGGTGCATGCGGTGGAGGAGACTCTAGAGGTTTTGGTGGAGATGCCAGATGCTCAGGCAGCCTTTAGTATCCTTCGAGAGTGTACCACCCGCAGACTGCAGCATCTCACCCGGTTGACCCCGCCCTCGGATTGGTGGACAAGTCGGCTGCAGAGGTTTGATGAGAAGGTGGGGTTGTGTCTTTGGAGATTACTAGGACTGGACGAAGTGCATGGGACGAGAGAGAGGCGGGCAGTGGTACACGCAGAGCGACAGGCACGACTCCTGATCAGGTTGGGTGGATTGGGGTTGGCAGCAGTGGGGGATCTAGCCCCTCTCTCCTTCGTGTGCAGCCGACTTCAGTCGTGGCATGCGGTAAGACGTCTCATTCATCCACGAGGCGCTAGGGAGGTGGGAGACGGAGAGCATGCTGGGAGGAGAGCATGGATGAGAGGGACCTTTACACAGCTACAAGAGCGTGCTCTACAGGGGTATCCTAGTGCGATACAAGAAAGGGTCCAGGACTGGGGGAGTGTGAGCAGGGGAGCCCCAAGCGCTTGTTCCAGGACTTGAGTGAGGCAGTCCAGGAGTGGCAACTTGGGGAGTTGCGGAAGACAGTGGCGATGGACTTGGGTGAGGAGGAGGCACTCCCACAGTTAGAGCGGCTGATGGCAGTACAGGGGGATCATAGTGGAGACTGGTTGCTTGCACACCCCGGTCTGCTACAGACAGGCTGTACATGGCACCGGAGGACTGGAGGGTTGCTTGCCACTTTTGGTTGGGGTTGCCGATTGCACACTTGCGCCACACTCCGACATGTACATGTAGAGAGAGGAGCCCTATCCACCCATGCGCTCCACAACACGCACTTCGGTGCGTCCAAGGGGGGGCACCAAGGTGGTACACGATGCAGTGATGCGTGAGTTGGCGGCCGTGGTACGAGAGAGCGGGATGGGGGCGGTTACAGTGGAGCATGTGGGCCTGTTGCCGGGGGGACAGCCGGACATCACGTGCTTCGACCCGGCCACTGGTCATATGTTAGTGATGGACGTGGTCATTGCAGATCCACAGCGACCAAGCTTGCGGAGAGCATCAGTGGAGAGGACAGGGGTGGCGTTGGAGGAGGCGGTGAGGACAAAGGAGAGGAAGTACGAGCAATGGCAGAGATAGGCGGAGCGCGATCGGATGGAATTCATATTCCCCGCCATGGAGACATTGGGGGCCTTCTCGCGAGGTCTTGGCAGGGTGCTTCGTACATCATCAGAGGCTACAGAATAGAGGTTGGCCCAACTAGGGGGTACAGCAGGGGTATCTATCCCATTGCGCGCCCTATTCAACCAGCGTATGTCAGTATCACTTCAGCGTGCTCAGGCGCAACACCTACGACAGAGGGTGGCTGAGCGTGTGGCTGATGGCTCACTAGATCAGGATATTGCCAGAGCTGAAAGAGTCTTAAGGAGGAGAGACATGGGACCATTGGTGGCTGATTTATGCTATGTGGAGAGGGGCTAGATGGTTAGGATGATCTGAGAGTGGAGACTATTTAAACTGTCACGGATGTAGGCATATCGTCATTTGCCTGGGACTCTGGTGGCCTTTTGCTCTGATGGATCCACATATGTGGAGAACCTTGCGCGTATGTACCATTCAAATTTCATTGAATGAGATTGATATCTATATCTATATCTACATCTATATCTATATCTATATCTATATCTATATCTATATCTATGTGTATATCTATATCTATATCTATATCTATATCTATATCTATATCTATATCTATATCTATATCTATATCTATATCTATATCTATATCTATATATATATATCTTTATCTTTATCTATATCTATATCTATATCAATGTCTTTATCTATATAGGTATAAGAATAGTATGAGTCATGTTGACAAGTCATAAAACGAGTCACAAATGGTCAGAAGGAGAAACAATGGTTTGGGCATAACAGTTATCAACTAGAAAGTAAAAAGAACTTCAGTTTGTTGAGGCACGGTGTGGCTACAATGCGCAGTGACCAACCAAAGTAGGCATATGTCACTCACCATGGCCAAAGAACTGCACCATGTGTGTTAAATGTTGACAACTCGTAATACGAGTAACAAATGGTCAGAAGGGGGAACAATGGTTTGGGAATAAGAGTTATCGATTAGCAAGCAAAAGGACCTCCAATGTATAGTGGAATGGTGTGGATACCGTGCACAGTGACCAACCAAAGTAGGCACATGTCACTGACCATGACCAAAGAATTTCATTATCTGTGGTCAACATTGACAATTCATGATACGAGTCACAAATGCTCAGAGGGGGAACATTGGTTTGGGAATGTTATTCATTAACTAGAAAGTACAAATACCTTCAATAAGTAGTGGCCCGGTGTGGCTACCATGCACAATGACCAACCAAAGTAGGTTTATGTCACTGACCATGATCAAAGAATTTCACTATGTGTGGTCAACGTTGACAACTCACAGTATGAGTCACAAATGGTCAGAGGGGGGAACAATCGTTACGGAGTACTAGTTATTGAATGGCAAGTACAAAGACCTTCAGTAAGTAGTGGCACGGTGTGGCTACCATGCACAATGTCCAACCAAAGCAAGCATATGTCACTCAACATGACCAAAGAATTTCACTATGTGTGGTCAACATTGACAACTCAAAATATGATCAAAAAATGGTGAGAGGGGGAAACGATGGGTTTAGAATACTAGTTATTGACTAGCAAGTACAAAGACCTTCAATAAGTAGTGGTATGGTGCGGCTACCATGCACAATAACCAACCAAAGTAGGCAAATGACACTGACAATGACCAAATAATTTCACTATGTGTGGTCGACTTTAACAACTCATGCAACGATTCACAAATGGTCATAGGGGAGAACAATGGCTTGGAAATACTAGTTATCGACTAGGAAGTACAAAAAACCTTCAATAAGCAGTGGCACGGTTTGGCTACAATGCACAATGACCAACCAAAGCAGGCATATGTCACGGACCATGAAAAAAGAATTTCACCATGTGTGGTCAACTTTGGCAACTCATAGCACGGGCAACAAATGACCAAAGGGGGAAACAATGGTTTAGGAATAGCATTTTCTGACTAGCCAGTAAAGATATCTTCAATAAGAAGTGGTACAGTGCGATTACCATGCACAATGACCAACCAAATAAGCATATATCACTGACCATGACCGAAGAATTTCACTATGATGGGTCAACGTTGGTGACTAACAATACAAGTCACAAATGGTCAGATGGAGAAACAAATCTTTGGGAAAACTAGTATCGACTAGCAAGTATAAAGACATTCATTTAGTAGTGGCACGGAGTGGCTACCATGCACAATGACCAGCCAAATTATGCATGTGTAATTGACGATGACCAAAGAATGTCACTATGTGTGCTCAACGCTGACAGCTCCTAATACTAGTCGAACATGATCCAAGACATCTGGGGCAAGCCCAAGACAACTTGAGCAATCCCAAAACAACTAGAACAAGAACAAGACAGCTGGAGCAGGCAAAAGACAACTGGAGCAAGGCAAAGACAACAGGAGAAAGCCCAAGAAAACTGGAGCAAGCCCAGGAAATATGGAGCAAGGCCAAGACAAGAGGATCAAAACCAAGACAACTGGAGCAAGGCCAAGACAACTGGAACAAGCCCAAGAAAGCTGGAGCAAGCCCAAGAAAACTGGAGCAAGGTCAAGACAACTGGATGAAGCCCAAGACAACTGGAGCAAGGCAAAGACAACCGGAGCAAGACCAAGACAACTGGAGTAAGGCCAAGACAACAGGAGCAAGCCGAAGACAACTGGAGCAAGCCCAAGACAACTGGAGCAAGGCCAAGACAACTGGAGCAATGCCAAGACAACTGGAGCAAGGCCAGGACAACTGGAACAAGCCCAAGTCAACTAAAACAAGCCCAAGAGATTTGAAGCAAGGCCAAGAAAACTGGAGCAAGGCCAGGACAACTGGAGCAAGCCCAAGACAACTGGAGCAAGCCCAAGACAACTAGATAAAGGCCAAGACAACTGGAACAAGGCCAAGACAACTGCAGCAAGGCCAAGACAACTGGAGGGGGGCCAAGACAATTGGAGAAGGGCCAAGACAACTGGAGCAAGCCCAAGACAACTGCAGCAAGCCCAAGACAACTGGAGCAAGCCCAAGACAACTGGAGCAAGCCCAAGACCACTGGAGCAAGCCCAAGACAACTGGAGCAAAGCCAAGACAAATGGAGCAAGCCCAAAAAAACTGAAGCAGGCACAAGACAACTGGAGCAAGGCTATGACAACTAGAGCAAGGCCAAGACAACTCGAGCAAGGCCAAGACACCTGGAGCAAGCCCAAGACAACTAGAGCAAGCCCAAGACATCTAGAGCAAGGGAAAGACAACAAGAGCCGGCCTAGCATAAATGGAGCAAGCCAAAGACAACAGGAGCAAGCCTAAGGCAACTGGAGCAATCCCAAGACAACTGGAGGAAGGCAAAGACAACTGGAGCAAGCCCAAGTCAGCTGGAGTAAGGCCAAGACAACTGAAGCAAGCCCAAGATAACTGGAGCAAGACAAAGACAACTGGAGCAAGGCCAAGACAAATAGAGCAAGCCAAACACGATTGGAGCAAGCCCAGGACAAGTGAAGCAAGGCCAAGACAACTGGAGCAAGGCAAAAAACAGCTGAAGCAAGCCCAAGACAGCTGAAGCAAGCCCAAGACAACTGGAGCAAGCCCAAGACAACTGGAGTGAAGCCAAAACAACTGATGCAAGGCCAAGACAAATGGAGCAAGGCCAAGATAACGGGAGAAAAACCAAGACAACTGGAGTAATGCGAAGACAACTTGAGCAAGGCCAAGACACCTAGAACAAAGCCAAGACAACTAGAGCAAGCCCAAGACAACAGGAGCAAGGCCAAGGCAATTGGAGCAAGCCCAAGACAACTCGAGCAAGCCCAACACAACTGGAGCAAGGCCAAGACAAATGGAGCAATCCCAAGACAAGTGGAGCAAGCCCAAGGCAACTGGAGCAAGGCCATGACAACTAGAGCAAGGCAAAGAAGACTGGAGCAAAGCCAAGACAACTGGAGCAAGCCCAAGAAAACTGGGCCAGGCCCACAACAACTGGAGTGAGGCCAAGACAACTGGAGCAAGGCCAGGACAACTGGAACAAGCCCAAGAGAACAGGAGCAAGCCCAAGATAACTGAAGCAAGCCCAATACAACTGGAGCTAAGCCAAGAAAACTGGAGCAAGCACAAGACAACTTGAGCTTGGCCAAGACAACTGAAGCAAGCCCAAGACAACAAGAGGAATGCCAAGAAAACTGGAGCAAGCCCAAGAGAACTGGAGTAAGCCGAAGAGAACTGAAGCAAGCCTTAGACAACTGAAGGAAGGCCAAGACAACGGGAGGAAAGCCAGGACAACTGGAGCAAGGCAAAGACAGCTGGAGCAAGCCCAAGACAACTGGAGCAAAGCCAAGACAACTGGAGCAAGGCCAAGACAATTGGAGCAAGCCCGATACAAGTGGAGCAAGCCCAAGACAACTGGAGCAATCCGAAGATAACTGGAGCAAGCGCAAGACAACTGGAACAAGTCGAAAACAACTGGAGCAAGGCCAAGACAACTGGAACAAGCCCACGACAACTGGAGCAATCACAAGACAACTGGAGCAAGGCCAAGACTACTGGAGCGAGGCCAAGACAGCTGGAGCAAGGCCACAACAACTGGATGAAGCCCTATACAACTGGAGCAAGGCCAACACATGTGGAGCAAGCCCAAGACAATTGGTGCAAGGCCAACACAACTGGAGCAAGTTGAAGACAACTGGAGCAAGCTGAAGACAACTGGAGCAAGCCCAAGACAACTGGAGCAAGGCCAAGACAACTAAAGCAAGCCAACGACAACTGGAGCAAGGCCCAGACAACTAGAGCAAGCCCAAGACAGCTGGAGCAAGCCCAAGACGGCTGGAGCAAGTCCAAGACAAGTGCAGTAAGCCCAATATAACTGGAGCAAGGCAAAGACAACTCGAGCAAGGCCAAGACAACTAGAGCAAGCCCAAGACAACTGGAGCACTTCGCTCCGTCACTCTCACTTCTCCGCTCATCTTCTCTCGTAACATCACTGGTGCACTCTCGCCGTCGACATTCTCTTGCTACACTCCTGTCTATCTCATAACTCGACCTTACTTCCTGCAACTTCCTTTTCCGTGCTTATGGCTATGTCCTTGGCTTGCCTCAAGGCTCTCTGCTCTAGATTTTCCTCTTTGACGCTTTCGCATACTGCATTGCTTCTACTTGCTTCTCCTCCCACTCTCTCTGCACCTGCTCGTTGAACTCAGTACAACTCCATACAACTCCCTACAACTCTGTAAAACTCCGTACAACTCTGTCCAACTCCGTACAACTCTGTACAAATCGCTACAACTCCGTACAACTTTGTAAAACTCTCTACAACTCTGCACAACTCGGTACAATTCCGTTCAACTCCGTACAGCTCCGTAGAAATGTATACAAATCTGTACAACTCTGTAGAACTCTGTGCAATTCTGTAAAGATCCGCACAATTTTGTTGAACTCCTCACAATTCCTTACAACTGCGTACAACTCCGTGTAACTCCGTACAACTCCATGCAAAAATGTACAGCTCCATTGAAGTCCATATAATTCTAAACAAATTTGTTCAACTATGTAAAATGTGCTACATTTCCTTACAACTTTGCAAAACTCTGTACAACTCCGTACATCTCTGTACAACTCCGTACGACTCTGTACAAGACCATACAACTCTGTACTACTCTGTACAACTCCATACAACTCTATACAACCTTGTACAACTTTGTATAGCTTTTTATAACTCTGTCCATCTTTGCACAACTCCGTACAACTTTGTAGAGCTCCGTTCAACTCTGTATAACTCTCTACAACTCCATACAACTCCGTTAGCTTCATACAACTCCGTACATCTCCATACAACTCCATACAACTCTATACAACTCCGTACAACTCTTTACAACTCCGCTCAAATCTTTTTAACTTGGTATCCCTCTGTAAAACTCCGTACAAATCAATACAACTCTGCATAAATTGCTACAACTGCGTACAACTCAATACTACTCAGTACAACTCTGTTCTACTCTGCACAACTCCTTTAAGCTTGGCAGAAAGTTGTACGGAGTTGTACGAACATGTACGAAGTTGTATTGAGCTGTACGTAGTTTTACGCAGCTGTACCAAGTTGTAAAGAGTCGTACGGAGTTGTACAAAGCTATACAAACTTGTATGGGGTCGTAAAGAGTTGTACGGAGTTGTACAGAGTAGTATAGAGTTGTACGGCGTTGTATAGAGTTGCACAGAGTTGTAGAGAGATAAACGGAGTTGTATGGAGTTGTACAGAGTTGTATAGAGTTGTACAGAGCTGTAAGAAATTTTATAGAGTTTAACAGAATTGTATGGAGCTTTACAGAATTGTACAGAGTTATACAAAGTTGTACATAGTTGTACACACTTGTACAGAGTTGTACGGAGTTGTACGGAGTTCAACGGAGATGTACAAAGTTGTATGGAGTTGTACGGCGTTGTAGAGAGGTATACGGAGTTGTATGGAATTATAGCGAGTTGTACAGAGTTGTACGGACTTGGACAGAGTTGTACGGAGTTTTACAGAGCTCTACGGAGTTGTTTGGAGTTGTACGGAGTTTGACCAGCAGGTGCAGAGAGAGTGGGAGGAGAAGCAAGTAGAAGCAATGCAGTATGCGGAAGCATCGAAGAGGGAAATCTGGAGCAGAGAGCCTTGAGGCAAGCCGAGGACACAACCATAAGCACGGAAAAGGAAGTTGCAGGAAGCGAGGTCAAGTTATGAGGTAGAAAGGAGTGTAGCAAGAGAATGTCGACAGAGAGAGTGCAGCATTGATGTGATAAGAGAAGATGAGCTAAGAAGCAAGAGTGACAGAGCGAAGTGCTCCAGTGCTCCAGTGCTCTAGTGCTCCAGTTGTCTTGGGCTTTCTCCAGTTGTCTTGGACTTGCTCAAGTTGCCTTTGCCTTGCTCCAGTTATGTTTGAATTGCTCCAGGTGTCTTAGACTTGCTCCAGTTATCTTGGTCTTGCTCCAGTTTTCTTTGCCTTGCTCCAGTTGTCTTGGGCTTGCTCCAGTTTTCTGAAGCTTCCTCCAGTTGTCTTGGCCTTGCTCCAGTTGTCGCGGGCTTGATCGAGTTGTCTTCGGCATGATCCAGTTGTCTTTGGCTTGCTCCACTTGTCTTGGCCTTTGCTCCAGTTATCTTCGGCTTGCTTCAGTTGTCTTGGCCTTGCTCCAATTCTCTTGGGCTTGCTCCAGTTGTCTTGGCCCAGTTGTCTTGGGCATGCTTCCAATGTCTTGGCCTTGCTCCCATTGTCTTGTGTTTGCTCCAGTTTTCTTGGGATTCACCCAGTTGTCTTGGCCTTACTCCAGTTGTCTTGGCCTTGCTTCAGTTGTCTTGGCCTTGCTCCAGTTGTCTTGTGATTGCCCAAGTTGTTGTGGGCTTGCTCCAGTTGTCTTGGCCTTTCTCCAGTTGTCTTGGGTTTGCTCCAGTTTTCATGGGCTTGCTCCAGTTATCGTTGGCTTGCTCCAGTTGTCTTGGGCTTGCTCCAGTTCTATGGGTCTTGCTCCAGTTGTCTTGGCCTTGCTATAGTTGTCTTGGCCTCACTCCAGTTGTGTTGGGCTTGCTCCAGCTATCTTGGCCTTGCTCGAGTTGTCTTGGCCTTGCTCCCGTTGTCTTGGCCTTGCTCCAGTTGTCTTAAGCTTTTTCTAGTTCTCTTCGGCTTGGTCAAGTTCTCTTGGGCTTGCTCGAGTTGTGTTGGGCTTGCTCCAGTTGCCTTGGGCTTGCTCCAGTTGTCTTGGCCATGCTCAAATTGTCTTGTGCTTGCTCCAGTTGTCTTGGCCTAGCTCGAAGTGTCTTGGGCCTGCTTGAGTTGTCATGGGCTTGCCCCAATTGTCTTGCGCTTGTTCCAGTTGTCTTGGCCTGGCTCCGGTTGTCTTGGCTTTGATCCACTTGTCTTAGGCCTGGCCCAGTTGTCTTGGGCTTGCTCCACTTGTCTTGGCTATTCTCCAGTTGTATTGGCCTTGCTCTATTTGTCTTCGACTTGCTCCAATTGTCTTGGCCTTGCTCCAGTTGTTTTGGCCTTGCTCCAGTTGTATTGGCCTTGCTTGAGTCATCTGGGCCTTACTCAAGATGTCCTGGCCTTGATCCAATTGTCTTGGGCTTGCTCCAGTCGTCTTGGCCTTGCTCTAGTTAACTTGGGCTCGCATCAGTTGTATTGGCCTCGCTCCAGTTTTCTTGGGCTTGCTCCAATTGTCTTGGGCTTGCTTTAGCTGTCTTGGCCTTGCTCTAGTTGTCTTGGCCTTGCTTCAGTTGTCTTGGGCAAAGCCAAGACAACTCGAGCAAGCCCAAGACAACTGGGCCAAGCCCAAGACAACTGAAGTGAAGCCAAGACAACAGGAGCAAGGCCAAGACTACTGGAGCAAGCCCAAGAGAACTTGAGCAAGGCCACAACAACTGGAGCAAGGCCAAGAGAACGGGAGCAAAGCCAAGGCAACTTGAGCAAGCCCAAGAGGACTGGGTCAGGCCCAAGGTAGCTGGAGCAAGGACAAGACAACTGGAGCAAGGCCAAGACGGCTGCAACAAGCCAAAAACAACTGGAGCAGGCCCGAGACAACTGAAGCAAGCCCCAGACAACTGGAGCTAGGCCAAGATAATGGGAGCAAGCAGAAGAAAACTTGAGCATGGCTAAGATAGCTTGAAAAATCCAAGGAATAGAGTTGTAGCAACTAGTACGGAGTTGTACAGTGTTGTATGGAACTTTACGAAGTTTTGCGGAGTTGTGCAGAGTTGTATGGAGTTACATGGTGTTGTACGGAGTTGTACGGAGTTGTACACAGTTGTACAAAGTTCTACGGAGTTGTACAGAGTTGTAACCTAGTACGGAGTTGTAGCGAGTTGTAGGGAGTTGTAGCGAGTTGACCAGAGTTTGAATGAGTTGTACGGAGTTGGACGGAGTCGTATGGAGTTGTACGGAGTTGTACACATTTGTACGGATTTGTACGCAGCTATACGGAGTTGTACAGAGCTGTACCGAGCTGTACAGAGCAGTATGAAGTCATGAGGGAGTCGTACGGAGTTTTGGGGAGATGTACAGAGTTGTACAAAGTTGTACTGAGCATAAAGAAGTTGTGCGGAGTAGTACAGAGTTGTACTAAGTAGTATGGATTTGTACGCAGTTGTAGCGATCTATACAGATTTGTATTGAGTTGTACGGAGTTGTACAGAACTCTACCAAGTTGTAAAGAGTTGTACGGAGTTGTACGCAGCTGTACGCAGTTATACGGTGTTGAATGGAGATGTATGGAGTTGTACGGAGTTGTACAGAGATATACTGAGTTGTACAAAGATGTATGGTATTGTACGGAGTTGGACGGAGTTGAACAGAGGTATACAATGTTGTACGGTGTTGTATAGAGTTGTACGGGGTTGTATTGAGGTGTACGGAGTTGTACACAGTAATACAAAGTTGTACGGATTTGTACGGAGTTGTATGAAGCTGTACAAAAATGTGGCACAGTCTACAGAGTTGAATGAAGTTGTTCCGAGTTACATGGAGTTTGATGGAGTTGTACATTTACGTACGGAGTTTTACGGTGTTTTACGGAGTTGTGCTGAGTTGTAAGGAATTGTAAAGAGTTTAAAGAAATTGTACGGAGTTGTATGGAATTGAACGGAGGTGTACGGAGTTGTACGGAGTTGTTCATAGTTTTACAGAGTTGTACATAGTTGTACGGTGTTGTTGTGAGCTGTACGGATTTGTACGAAGTTGGAAAGAGTTGCACAGAGTTTCACAGAGTTGTACGGAGTTGTATGGAGTTGTACGGAGTTTAACAAGCAAGTGCAGAGAGAGTGGGAGGAGAAACAAGTAGAAGCAATGCACTATGCAAAAGCGCTGAAGAGGGAAAGGTGGAGCAAAGAGCCTTCAGGCAAGCCAAGGACATAGCCAAAAGTACAAAAAAGGATGTCTCAGGAAGCGAGGTTGACTTATGAGGTAGACAGGAGTGTAGCAAGAGAATTCCGACGGCAAGAGTGACGGATGTAAGGGTGCCAGAAAGTGACAAAAACATGTTGCTCGATAAAAGCTATCTGGCATGATAACTGCATAGAGGATGGTTCACAGGTTTTAACTCACTTTACGGCACTTAATTCAGAGCCCGTTTGAGTGAGATATGGATTTCCAAAGTTCGGAGATCATGGGTCGGGTTTAAGTGACGACATGAGCATTTTGAGTTCAAAAGGCGGCAGGATTATTGGCCAGGACGGCTGAGATCGGCCTTTAACAATTAAAGAAGGCTGGAGGACCTCCAAGATATTTCAAGGAAGGACCAGTCCATAATTATAGGCCGTGCAGGTCGTGCGAGAAATAATTCTCATGTGTGACAAGGTGACTGTCGCTCATCCCAATAAGCTAGGAGTGTGCTAGAGTGTCAACTTTGACAGAGTGGATCTCATTGCTCCCTTAGCCAAATGAGGCATGTAAGAACTTGTTAGAAAGCTGTGATAAATTACATTCTCACGCAAGAGTAAATCTAGACATTCGCATTCTCTTCAGAACTACATTCACTTCCATAATTTCTGACTGTGCAACTTGTAACTCTCTCTCAAAAACAGTTAGTCCTGCCTAGGCAGCTCTTGGTGAGCCTGATCACCTCCCTGAGGGCTGCCCCAGTTTCTATCAGTGGTATCCAAGCTAGAACAAGGCTTTGCCTTATCCTTGAGGCATTCCTTGCACCCTGTTGTGTGAGATAGTCGTTTGGGGGTTGAACATTGCACTACCATGATGACTTCCGCTTCTGTGGTGGCCGGCGTCAACATCGCCAATTTCTAAGGCAAGAACTTCTTCAACTGGAGCAACAACATGAAGATGGTGCTGATGGAGAAGGGTCTCTTGAGCCAGGTGGATGAGAAGGAGAAGAAACCAGCAGAAGGCTCCCTCTATCCTGGTGAGGCATGTACCTACCGCGAGAAGCGTGACTGCGCCCTCCCCACCATCTACCTCCACCTTGCCGAATGGCAGCAACTCCTCGTCCGTGGCATCCTCACGCCAAAACAGGTTTGGAAAATTCTTGAGTCCACTTATTCTTCCACGTCAATCCTCATGAACATGCAGCTGCGTTGACACTTTTACACAGTGTAGATCGATGAGTCCAGATCCATTGTTGACTTCATCAACATGGTGAAGTATCTCTGTGACCAGCTTGCTGCAATTGACGACCCTGTCAAGGAGCGTGTGCTCATGCTAACCATCCGATCTGGCCTTCCTAGCAGCTACACTCCTCTCATTGTTTCCCTGGACCAGCGCAACAACAAGCTCTCCCTCGATGATGTGGAGGAGAGCCTACTGTTTGAGGAGCGGCGCAAGGGAGAAGAGGACGGAAGCGGACTGGACGTAGCTCTCATCACCAACTCTGGTCATGGGGGTGGTGCTGCACCAACCAGGGGCAACGGCAAAGGAGGGAAGAAGAGGGGGAACTACCCGTAATGCAAGAAGCCGGGCCATTGGGCGCGCGAATGCTGGAGGAAGAAGGCTGACCTTGCGGCTAGAGTGGGAGCGGGAAAGCAGTCAGACGCTTCTGCGAACGTAGTAGATTGGGAGAGTGGATTCGTAACAACCATCCAGATCTTGCACGTCACCGAAAATACTGCCTTGATCTGGATCATCGACTCAGGAGCCATGTGGCACATGACGTGTCGCCAGGAGTGGTTTCATTGTCTACACAGCCATCGAGCCTCGTCGGGTGTAAATGGGGGGAAATCATGTGCAAATGGCGGTTGGGGAGGGTGAGATTGTGTTTTGTACTTCCGTTGAGGGTGAGCACGTAGAACGTCCTGTGAAGGGACTGCTCCATGTTCCAGCTGGCAGCTAACCTCCTCTCAGTCTCATCTCTCATCTCCAAAGGCATGCAGGTTTGCGTTGAGAATGGTGGCTGCATCATCTCTGCCCGTGCAGGCCGTGTGCTTGCAAAAGCGGACAAGGAGGACGGACTCTACCGTCTCTATGTGGCGTCGGAGAAGGAAGCCCACTCAGCGTTGGCAACAAGAGAGGGAAAACATGACATTGGCCTGTGGCACCGCCGGCTTGGACACCTCGGCTTTGGCGCCATCATCTCCATTCAGCAGATGGTTTGCGGCCTGGAGCTCAAGGGGGTGAATCAGCCTGGTGCATCGGCTTGTGAGAACTGCATTGAAGGGAAGCAAGCCCGCTCTCCTTTCATCGGGGAAGGGAAAGGGGAGACTGAGCTTCTCTCACTCGTTCTTTCTGATTTGTGCGGTCCCATGCCATCACTATCCTTGTCCAGCAAGTAGTACTTTGTCACTTTCATTGATGACAAGTTGAGGAAGACGTGGGTGTCCTTCATGGCTGGAAAGGATTAGTGCTTTGATGCTTTCAAGGTGTGGATTGCTGCTGCATAGACTGAAAGTGGCAGGCGGTTGAAGGTGCTTCGCACCGACGGTGGAGGAGAGTACCTCTCCAACGACTTCCGCAACTTCCTCAAGCATCACGGGATCAGGCACGAGGTCACACCACCTGGAACAATGCAGCTGAACGGCGTGGCTGAACGCGTCAACCGCACGCTCATGGAGCGTGTTTGCAGCATGCTCCAAGACACGGAGCTCCCGCCAACCTTTTGGGCGGAAGCGGTCAACATCGCGGTGTACCTGAAAAGCCGGAGCCCTACGCGCGTCGTGTCGCTGATGACACCGGAGGAGGCATGGACGGGGCGCAAGCCAACAATGACACACCTGAAAGTCTTCGAGTGTGGTGCGTTCGTGCACGTGCCTGCCGGCAGCCGTAACAAGCTGGACGTAAAGTCGGTGAAGGTTGCCTTCCACGGCTACGATACCATGGTATACGGCCTCTACAACCTCGCCGCTCGCAAGATCATCCACAGCCGTGATGTCGTCTTTCAAGAGGACGTGAAGGGCTGGACATGGAGTCCTATGTCAGCAGTTCCACTTGCTCCCGCACTTGTACCAGAGTTGGGAGAAGAGCTAGTAGCAGAAGAGGATGGTGCGAAAGAATGTGGTGACAGCGGCATCGACAAGGAGTTGGAAGGAGCTGAGAATGAGGAGGCAGCAGCCAAATCTGATGAGGAAGAATAGAAAAGCAATGCACAGCAGCTGCCACGGAGGTCTGCATGCCTCAACAAAGGTGCAAAGGACAGTGGGGAGCAGCTACGGTGGTCCGAGAGGCTTGCAAAGAAGCAGACGTAGCAAGAGGAGCGGCTGAACCTGTGCACCGCTCCACCACCAACGGAGTCCTCTGACCTCGAGCTCCTCTTCCTCACTGTCACCGATGATCCAGCCATTTTTGCTGAAGCCATGTGCGGTATAGAGGTGGCAGATTGGCATGGCGCAGCAGACGAGTATGGTGCACTCACGGCACCTGGACCCTCGAGGAAGCTCCACGCAGCAGCCGGGTGATTGAATGCCGGTGGATCTTCAGGCGCAAGCATGGTGCGGATGGTAAGGTGCTCAGGTGTAAAGTACGGCTGGTTGCAAAGGGGTATGCGCAGACTGAGGGTACGGATTACAATAAGACATTTGCACCTGTCGCAAAGTTCCCATCCATCCGAACGATCCTCGATCTTGCTGCTGCTATGGACTAAGAGGTGCACCAAATGGATGTTACGTGTGCATTTCTGAATGGTGACCTCGAGGAGGATGTGTACATGGAGTAGCCGGAGTGGTATGTGCTGGATGGAAAAGAGGATTTGGTGTGCAAGGTTGTGAAGGCTCTCTACGGCCTGAAGCAAGCACCACGAGCATGGTACCACAAGATGGATGAGCAGCTGGCTGGCCTTGTCTTTGCACGCAGTGAAGCTGACCATGCAGTCTATGGGCGCACGCAAGAGGCAAGTCAGGTCATCGTCTTGCTCTATGTTGATGATCTTCTCATTGCATCTGACTCCAAGTCTCTTTTGGAAATTGTGAAGCAGTCCCTTGCTGCCAAGTTTGACATGAAAGACATGGGAGAACTTAGCTACTACCTTGGCCTTCGGGTCAAGAGCGACGGGCAGCAGCAGACTTTGGAGTTGTCGCAGAGCACGTACGTGAGCAACATCGTCAAGCGCTTCAACATGGCAGGAGCGCGCACGGCCGCAACACCACTGGAAGTGGGAGCGAAGCTGAGCATGACGCAGACTCCCCACCTCTTGCAAGGGAACAGCCGCATGGAAGCAGTGCCATACCAAGCAGTAGTAGGGAGCCTCATGTACTCAGCAGTCGGCATGCGCCTTGACATCAGCCAAGCAGTGGGAGTACTCAGCAAGTTTTGCACGAATCCAAGCGTGCCGCATTGGGAGGCGGTTCAGTTCGCACTGCGCTACCTTGACAGCAACAGCAGCCTTTGCCTCACATTCAACGGCAACAACAGCCCCATCCTCATTGGCTACGGTGACGCAGATTGGGCAGGTGACATGGACACAAGGAGGTCGACCAGTGGGTTCGTGATTGTGCTCGGGGAAGGTGCAATCAGCTGGAGGAGCAAGAAACAAGAGTGTGTCACCCTCTCCTCCACCGAAGCAGAGTACATCGCCCTGAGTGAAGCAACAAAGGAAGCCATGTGGCAGCGTAAGCTGCTAGCAAGCCTTGGACAGTAGCAGACCACATCGACCACCATCTACTGTGACAACACAAGCGTCATTGCTCTGACCAAGAACGCAGAGTTTCACGCCCGCACCAAGCACATCGACTTGCGGTACCACTTCATCCGCGAGCTCGTGGCAAAGTAGATGGTGCATATCAAGTTCTGCCCTTCAAGCATGATGTTGGCAGACTTCTTGATGAAGTCGCGGGCAGTGGACGGCTTTCAGCAGCTGAGGGGACAGTGTGGGCTTGTGTGATTTTTACTGTCGCAAAGTGGCATAATGATGGATATGAGGGTGCCAGAAAGGGACAAAACAGGTTGCTTGATAAAAATCATCTGGCATGATACTTGCATAGAGGATATTTCACAAGTTCTAACGCAATTTATGGAACTCCATTCATAGTCCGTTTAGGTGAGATATGGATTTCCAAAGTTTGGAGATCATGGGTCGGGTTCAAGTGATGACCTGAGCATTTTGAGCTGAAAAGGCAGCAGGAATATTGGCCAGGACGGCTAAGAGCGGCCTTCAAGGATAAAAGAAGGCTGGATGGCCTCCAGGAGACTTCAAGGAAGGAACAGTTCATGATTATTGGCCGTGCAAGTCGTGCAAAACATAATTCTCATGTGTGACAAAGTGACTGCCGCTCATCCCGCTAGGCTAGGAGTGTGCTAGATGGTCAACTTTGACAGAGTGGAAATCAGTGCTCCCTTGACCAAATGAGGCATATAAGGGCTTGTTAAAAAGCTGTGATACTGTACTTTCTCACTCAAGAACCAATCAAGACATTCACATTCATTGCAGACCTACATTTGCTTCCGTATTTTTTTACTGTGCAACTTGCAACTCCCTCTCATAAACAGTTGGTCCTGCCTAGGTGGCTCTTGGTGAGCCTGATCACCTCCCTGAGGGCTGCCCCAGTTTCTGTCAGAGAGTGTAGCATTGAAAAGAGGAGATGAGTGGAGAATCAAGAGTGACGGAGTGAAGTGCTCCAATGCTCCAATGCTCCAGTGCTCGAGTTGTCTCGGGCTTGCTCCGGTTGTCTTGGCCTTGCTCCATTTATATTCGGCTTACTCCAGTTGTCCTGCACTTTCTCCAGTTTTCTTGGGCTTGCTCCTGTTGTCTTTGCATTGGTCTAGATGTCTTTGTTGGAGAGATGCTCCTCACCATGGCAGGAGTGACTCCAAAAAGGAACACCAAAAAGACAAGCCTTAGTGGCTTAGTGGTTAATTGTGTCCACCTCTAGAGGCAGGGGCCCAGGTTCAAGTCCCACAAGATCAATTTCTGCCCTGCCTCAAGGGAGGTGAAAAAAAGATGCCAGGAAGCTAGCTCAAACTCTAGAATTCCTCCTTGAGTTTCTCCGAGGCCAGGTGATGGTCCAGGAAGGTGGCACACCTTCTAGAAGGGGTGGCTTGTCCTACAAGGCATCTAGAGGTGTCTTGATCTTCTGGATACCTTCCCTGCTACTAGAAGCAAGCTGAGGAATCTAGGAAGGGGTATGAACTTCTAGAGGAAGGAAGGGATACCTTCCTAGGTAGGAAAAGGACAGCCTACCAAGGGCCACTCTAGAAGCCATAGAATCTGCTAGGAAGCTCCAAATCTGGCATACTTTGGTGTTCTAGAAAGCTTAGATCAGTGGCTATAAAATGCCACTAATTGTGATCCTTGATGAAGTGTTTTTTCCCAGTGAATTCATGCCAAAGCTATTGCCTCACTCTCTTACCACTTTTCTGCCATCTTTGGAACCAGTTGCCTCCACAGTTTCAGTCTCTCCAAAAACAGTTGGTGGTGTGAACCAACCATTGCTAGGGACCCTCCAGGGTGCACACTCACCCTCAGGCCAACAAAGGATTATGGGCCCACGCCTCTAAGGGGTTCCAAGCCAGCTTGAGTTCACGCTTCCAATAGCAAGACATGGCGACCAGTGAGCATGAGAGTAGCCGTATTGTCCTTAAGTTGGATGGGACAGGCTTTGCCTTGTGGAGTGGGCAGTTTGAGGTCTTCCTCGACGACAAGGGACTGCTTGAGCTTGTAAAGGGTGATGAGACTGCTCCGTTGGAGACTACAACGGCTGAGGTGAAGGAGGCATACAAGAAGCGTAACAAAAGGGCATTGGCGCTTCTTGTGTCCGCGCTATGTCCGCTGCAACTTGGGCACATCCAAGGATGCACCCTGGCCGCAGAAGCATGGTCAAAACTCTGCTCCATCTACCAGTCAAGCAACCTTACCAATCAGCTCTTCATGTTCAAACGGCTCGTCACCCTCCGAGCCAACGAAGGTGACAATATCATGGAGATCATGCAGCAGATTGCGTCACTCGCAATGGAGTGCGTGGCCATTGGTTGGGAGGTTGACTCTCCAGTGCAAGCTAAGATCCTCCTTCTGGCCTTGCCGGACAGTTGGAGTCCCATGATCGAAGTCCTTGGTGGCTGGCCTTCCGACGAGCTGAAGTACCCGAAGGTTGCTGAGTATGTGCGTAACGAGTGGATGTGATGTGGTGGTCGAGAGAGTGTAGCGGCATCAAGTTCAGCTTACACGGTTCATCCTCATAGTGGAGGCCAAGGTGACAAGTGGAAGGGTGCAAAATAGGGCACCAAGAAGAGTGACAAGAAGGGGGAGTGCTTCAACTGCGGTAAGGAGGGCCACTATGTGCGCAACTGCCCCAAGAAGAAGTGAGACCAGTCGCAGCGGGGCGGGAAGAAAGACGAGGATGCCCTTATGGCATACAACTCCACAAACTTGAAAGATCCGGGAGTTGTTGTCATTGACTCCGGATCAGGCCGCCACATGCAATGCAACAGGGCGGCATTTGTCACCTACGGTGCCTCGAAAAGACGCATGACGGTGGCCAACGGCAAAACAAAGGTGGTCGCCGGTGAGGGTAACATCCGCATTGAGTCCATTGTGGATGGCAAACCTGTCACGAGCACAATCCACGACGTGCTCCACATGCCCAAATTTGGGGCAAACCTGCTCTCTGTCAGCCGCCTTACCATCAAGGGACTTGAGGTGCTCTTCACAAAGAAGGAGGCCGTCATCCGCAAGGAGGGCAAAGGCGAGGTTATTGCGCGCGCCAAGAAAGAGGATGACGTGTACCTGCCACGCGCAAAGGTCCTCGGTAGCCGGGCAGGGTCCAATGCCGCCAAACTTGCAACAAAGGATGAAGGAGACCTGGACCTGTGGCACCGCCGACTTTTCCATGTTTCTCCATCGACGGTGAAAGAGATGGCAAATAGAGAGGTGGTGCGGGGTCTCCAAATCATTGGCCTTGATGGAACCAAGGAGACCGTGTGTGAGCCATGCGTTATCGGCAAATCAACGTGGCAGTAGTTTGTGGCAAAGGGGACGCGTGCATGAACAAAGTTGGCAGTGGTACACAAAGATGTGTATGGACCACTTGAGAGCTCCATCGGTGGAGCTCGGTACTTCCTCACCTTCATCGACGACCACAGCCGCAAACTGTAACTCTACCTCATGAAGCGGAAGAGCAAAGTCCTTGCATGCATGCAAGAGTTTGTGGCAGATGTGGAACAGAAGACAGAGTTGAAGGTGAAGGCATTCTAGAATGACAACGTTGGTGAATATGCGGGCTGCCTTGGGTGGATGAAGAGCAAAGGGATTGAGTGGCAGAAAACAACTCCACACTCCATGTAGCAGAATGGCATCGCTGAGAGAGCAAATCGCACAATCCTTAACATGGTGCGATCAATGTTGAGCGACGCCAGCCTTCAACAACGGTATTGGGCGGAGGCGGCACGGACAGCGGCATACATAATGAACCTTACACCGACCAAGCCGTTGAAGGACAAGGAGAGCAAGGCGTGGAAGATGCCACAAGAGGTGTAGAGCGGGAGGAAGCCGGCAGTGGGTCACCTCCGCACGTTTGGTTGCATTGCACATGCGGTGGTGCAGGCACATGAAGGGCGGAGCAAGCTGGCCCCACGAACCCGCCGGTGTATTTTCCTTGGGTACGAGAGCGGAAGCAAGGCGTACCGGCTCTTTGACTCAAGGAGGCAACAGATTTTGCACAGTCGTGATGTCACGTTCGACGAGAAAAGCTATTGGACGGACAAGGAGGCAGGTCTCTCCAAGAGGGGGGAGTGGTTGCCACTCCTTGAGGGGGAGACACCGGAGGACGTGAATAAGGGTAATGTCCTCGCAAGAGCAACAGCCGGAGAGGATCGTCGAAGCAATGGGCGAGCGGCAGAATTTATTTTGGCTAGTTCGGATGAGGAATCCGAAGCACCGAAGGTGGACATGGAGGCGGGGAGTCGACCGATGTCTCCAAGGTCTCCAAGAGAGGGGGAGCAGGCGCTTGGAGAGGATGGCTCCAAATGGAGACAGCAAAAACAACAACCGCCTCAAGAGCCCCGCACGAGCAGCCGTGTGCGAAGAAGGACACAAAGGTACGATGCCAACAAGGGCATCTGGACTGGGTTCGCACAAGCCTTCTTTACGCAAGAGGAGCCTCAATCACTGAAGGAGGCACTGCAGCCGAAGGATGCGGCTGAGTGGGAGGGAGCAATGAAATCTGAGCTTGCCTCCCACGAGGAGAACGGCACTTGGGAGCGGGTTGACCGACCGGAGAGCGAGAAGATTATCGGCTCCAAGTGGATCTTCCGGAAGAAGCTCACGAAGGAGGGGAAGGTGGAGCGGTACAAGGAGCGGCTGGTTGCGAAAGGGTATGCCTAGAGAAAAGGGGAGCACCACGATGAGACCTTTGCACCACTGGCCAAGTTTGCCTCTATCCGCACTATCCTCTCGGTGGTAGCCGCACGCGACTACAAAATCCACCAAATGGACGTCAAAACTGCGTTCCTCAATGGTGACCTAGACAAGGAAGCCTATATGGAGGGGCGGATTATATTGCGCTCGCGGAAGCGGCAAAGGAGGCGCTATGACTGCGGTGATTACTCAAGGAGATAGGGATGCCGCAGAAGAAGCCGACGGCACTCAACGTTGACACCATGAGTGCCATCAGCCTCACCAAGAACCCTGTGCTACGCCGGAGGACCAAGCACATAAAGATCTGGCATCACTTTGCATGAGACCTCGTTGAAAAGGGTGATGTAGTGCTTGTGCACTGTGGCACAAAGCACATGCTTGCTGATGCCATGACAAAGGCGCAACCCAAGGACATGCATGATGCTACTTGGATGGAGCTTGGGCTTTCTCAAGCCGCTTGAGTTGCAGGTTAAGCATGAAAAACTGCCATGGGTGATGCGCAAGGGGGCGATTGTTGGAGAGATGCTCCTCACCATGGCAGGAGTGACTCCAAAAAGGAACACCAAAAAGACAAGCCTTAGTGGCTTAGTGGTTAATGGTGTCCACCTCTGAAGGCAGGGGCCCGGGTTCAAGTCCCACAAGATCAATTTCTGCCTGCCTCAAGGGAGGTGAAAAATAGATGCTAGGATGTTAGCTCAAACTCTAGAATTCCTCCTTAAGTTCTAGAAAGCCAGGTGAGGGTCCAGGAAGGTGGCACACCTTCTAAAAGGGGTGACTTGTCCTACAAGGCATCTAGAGGTGTCTTGGTCTTCTGGATACCTTCCCTCCTACTAGAAGCAAGCTGAGGAATCTAGGAAGGGGCAAAAACTTCTAGAGGAAGGAAGGGATACCTTCCCAGGTGGGAAAAGGACAGCCTACCAAGGGCCGCTCTAGAAGCCATAGAATCTGCTAGAAAGCTCCAAATCTGGCATGCTTTGGTGTTCTGGAAAGCTTACGTTAGTGGCTATAAAATGCCACTGCTTGTGAGCCTTGATCAAGTGTTTATTCCCAGTCAATTCATGCAAAAACCATTGCCTTACTCTCTGACCGGTTTTCTGCCATCCTTGGAACCAGTTGCCTCCACAGTTTCAGTCTCTCCAAAAACAATTGGTGGTATGAACCAGCCACTGCTACGGACCCTCTAGGGTGCACACTCACCCTCAGGCCAACAGTCTTATGCTTGCTCCAGATGTCTTGGCCTTGCTCCAGTTGTCTTGGGCATGCTCCAGTTGCCTTGGCCTTCCTCTAGTTCTCTTGGAATTGCTTCAGTTGTCTTGGCTTTCCTCGAGTTGTCGTGGGATTGCTCCACTTGTCTCAACCTTGCTCTAGTTGTCTTGGCCTTGCACCAGTTGTCTTGGGCTTGCTCCAGATGTCTTGGCCTTGCTCCGGTTGTCTTGGGCTTGCTCCAATTGTCTTGGACTTACTCCACTTGTCTTGGCCTTGCTCGAGTTGTCTTGGTCTTTCTCCAGTTGTCTTGTTATTGCTCCAGTTGTCGTGGACTTGCTCCAGTTGCCTTGGCCTTGCTCCAGATTTCTTGCGATTGCTCCAGTTGTCTTGGGCTTGCTCAACTTGTGTTGGGCTTGCTCCAGTGTTATTAGGCTTGCTCCAGTAGTCTTGGCCGTGCTCCTGCTGTCTTGGCTTTGCTCCAGTTGTCTTGGGCTTGCTCAAGCTGTCTTGGCCTTGCTCCAGGTGTCCTAGACTTGCTCTCATTGTCTTAGCCTTGCTCTAGTTGCCTTGGGCTTGCTCCTTTTCTCTTGGGCTTGCTCCAATTCTCTTGGGCTTGCTCCAGTTGTCTTTGGCTTGCTCCAGATGTCTTGGGATTGCACTACTTGTCTTGGCCATGCTCAAGATGTCTTGTGCTTGCTCTTGTTATCTTGGCCTAGCTCCAGTTGTCTTGGGCTTGCTTCAGTTGTTTTGGGCTTACTCCAATTGTCTTCGGCTTGTTCGAGTTGTCTTGGCCTTGCTCCAGTAATCTTGGCCTCACTCCAGTTGTCTTGGGCCTAGCCTAGTTGTTTTGGGCTTGCTCTAGTTATCTTGGCCTTGCTCCAAATGTCTTGGCCTTGCTCTAGTTGTCCTGGCCTTGCTCTAGTTGTCTTGAGCTTGCTCCAGTTGTCTTGGCCTTGCTCCAGTTGTCTTGGCCTTGCTCCAGCTATCTTTGGCCTGGCCCAGTTGTCTTGAGCTTGCTCAAGTTGTCTTGGCATTGCCCAATACAACTGGAGCAAGGCCAAGACAACTAGAGCAAGGTCAATACAGCAGAAGCAAGCCCAAGACAACTGGAGCAAGCCCAAGACAAGTGAAGCGAGGCCAAGACAACTGATGCAAACCCAACACAACTAGAGCAAGGCCAAGAAAACTGGAGCAAGCCCAAGGCAAGTGGATCAAGGCCAAGACAAGTGGAGCAAGGCCAAGACATATGGATCAAGGCCAAAACAACTAGAGCAAGTCCAAGACAATTGGAGCAAGGCAAAGACACTTAGAGAGAGCCCAATAAAACTGGAGCAAGCCCAAAACAACAGGAGCAAGGCCAAGAAAACTGGAGCAAGCCCAAGACAAATGGAGCAAGCCCAATACAACTGAAGCAAGGGCAAGACAAACGGAGCAAGACCAAGACAACTAGAGCAAGCCCAAGATAACTGGAGCAAGGCCATGACAACTGGAGCAAGGCCAAGACAACTGGAGCAAAGCCAAGACAACTGGAGCAAGCCCAAGACAACTGGGTGAGGCCCAAGACAACTGGAGCAAAGCCAAGACAACTGGAGCAAGCCCAAGACAACTGGGTGAGGCCCAAGACAACTGGAGCAAAGCCAAGACAACTGGAGCAAGCCCAAGACAACTGGGTGAGGCCCAAGACAACTGGAGCAAAGCCAAGACAACTGGAGCAAGCCCAAGACAACTGGGTGAGGCCCAAGACAACTGGAGCAAAGCCAAGACAACAAGAGCAAGGCCAAGACAACTGGTACAACCCCAAGACAACTGAAGTGAGCACAAGATAATTGGAGCTAAGCCAAGACAACTGGAGCAAGCACAAGACAACTTGAGCATGGCCAAGACAACTGGAGCAGGCCCAAGAAAACTGGAGTAAGCCAAAGAAAGCTGGAGCAAGCCAAAGGGAACTGGAGCAAGCCCAAGACAACTGGAGCAAGCCCAGGACAACGGAAGCAAGGCCAGGACAAGTGGAGCAAAGCCAAAATAGCTCGAGCAAGCCCAAGACAACTTGGGCCAAGCCAAGACAACTAGAGCAATGCCAAGACAACCAGAGTAAGACCAATACAAGTTGAGCAAGCTCAAGACAACTGGAGCAAGCCCAAGACAACTGGAGCAAGCCCAAGACAGCTGGAGCAAGGCCAGGATAACTGGAGCAAGCCCACCACAACTGGAGCAATCACAAAACAACTGGAGCAAGGCCAAGACAAGTGGAGCAAGGCCGAGACAACTGGAGCAAGGCCAAGACAACTGCATCAAGCCAAAGACAACTGGAGCAAGCTCAACACAACTGGAGTAAGGCCAAGACATTTGGAGCAAGCCTAAGACAACTAGTACAAGGCCAAGACAACTGGAGCAAGCCCAGGACAACTTGAGCAAGCCCAAGACAACTAGAGCAAGGCCAAGACAATTGAAGCAGGCCCAAGACAACTAGTGCAAGGACAAGACAACTGGAGCAAGCCCAAGACAACTGGAGCAAGGCCAAGACAACAGGAGCAAGCCCAAGACAACTGGATCAAGCCCAAGACAACTGGAGCAAGGCAAAGACAACAAGAGCAAGCCTAAGGCAACTGGAGCAAGTCCAAGACAAGTGGAGCAAGCCCAATATAACTGGAGCAATGCAAAGACAACTGGAGCAAGGCCAAGACAACTGCATCAAGCCCAAGACAACTGGAGCACTGGAGGAGTGGAGCACTGGAGCACTTCGCTCTATCACTCTTGCTTCTACGCACATCTCCTCTCGTCACATCAATGGTTCACTCTCGTTGTCGGCATTCTATTGCTACACTCTTGTCTACCTCATAACTTGACCTCGCCTCCTGCAACGTCCTTTTTGGTGCTCCTGGCTATATCCTTGGCTTGCCTCAAGGCTCTGTGCTCCAGCTTTCCATTTTGAGCGCTTCCGCATATTGTATCACTTCTACTTGCGTCTCCTTCCACTCTCTCTGCACCTACTCGTTAAACTCCGTGAAATCCCATACAACTCCACAGAACTCTGTAAAACTCTGTACAACTCGATCCAACTCTGTACAACTTCGTACAACTCGCTATAACTCCGTACAACTCTCTACAACTCCGTACAACTCAGCACAACTTCGTTCAACTCTATACAACTCCGTACAGCTCCGTACAAATGTGTACAACTCTGTACAGCACTGTTTAACTCCGTACAGTTCCTTAATACTTTGTACAATTTTGTTAAACTCCTTTTAATTCCTTTCAACTCTTTTTAACTCCATACAAAACCGTACAACTCCAAAAACAAATGTACAACTCCATTAAAATCTGTGTAGCTTTGAACGACATCGTTCAACTCCGTAAAATGCTTTACGTTTCCATACAGCTTTGTACAAATCCGTTCATCTCTGTACAACTCCGTACAACTCTGTACAATACCGTTCAACTGTGTTTTACTCAGTACAACTCCGTACAACTCTATACAACCCCGTACAACATTTTATAGCTCTGTACAACTCCGTCCAACTTGGTACAACTCTGAACAACTTTGTACAACTTTGTACAACTCTGTAAAACTTCGTACAACTCCATACATCTCCATAAAACGCCGTACAACTCTGTACAGCTCCGTACAACTCCATACAGCTCAATACAACTCTGTACAAATGACTACAACTGCGGACAAATCTGTACTACAGAGTAAAACTCTGTGCTACTCCCCACAATTCCTTTAAGATCTTTACAACTTTGTACAACTTTGTACATCTCCCTATAACTCCGTACGACTCCCTACAACTCCGTACAGCTCCGTAGAGCTCGATACAGTTCTATACAAACCTGTATAGCTCTGCATGAATCTGTACAACTCTGTACAACTCCGTACGAATCCGTACAACTCCGTCCAACTTCGTACAACTCTGTCCAACTCTGTCCAATTCCTTCAAACTCCGTTCTAATCTGTACAACTCTGTACAACTCGGTACAACTCCGTTCAAATCGCCACAACTCCATACAAATCCGTACAGCTTGGTACCACTCTGTACAACTCCGTACAACTCCATACAACTGCGTACAACTATGTACAACCCCGCAAAACTCCATGCAACTCCGTACAATACCGTACAACTCTGTACTAGTTGCTACAACTCTCTACAGCTCTGGACAACCCTGTACAACTCTGTAGAAGTTTGTACAACTCCCTACAACTTTGTACAACTCAGTACAACTCCATACAACTCGTACAAGTCTGTACAAATCTCAAAACCCTGTACAACTCTGTACAACTCCGCTCAGTTTTGTTGAACTCTGTACAATATGTACAACTCCGTACAGATCCGTACAACTCCGTACAGATTCGTACAACTCCAAAAAAAACTCTATACAACTCTCTATAACCCCGTGTGACTCCTTACAGTTTGCTATAGCTCCGTAAAACTCCACAAACTGCGTACAAATTTGTACAACTCTCTACAACACCGTACAACTCCGTACAACTCCGTACAATTCCGTACAACTCCCTACAACTTGCTACAACTCGCTACAACTCTGTACAACTATGTACTATGTAAAACTCTGTTAAGCTTTGTACAACTCTGTAGAACTCCGTACAACTCCGTTCAGTTCCGAACAATTATGTACAACTCCGTACAACTTTGTACAACGCCGTACAGCTCCATACAAGTCCATACGTCTCCGTAAAACTCCGTACAACTCCGTACAACCCCCTACAACTCCTTTCAACTCCCTACGACTCCGCACGACTCCCTAATACTCCATACAACTCTGTACAACTGTGTACAGATTGCTACAACTGCGTACAAATCCGTACAGCTCCGTACAACTCCATACAACCATGTACAACTCAGTATTACACCAGACAACTCGGTATAGCTCCTTACAACTCCGTACAACTCCGTACAGCTGTGTACAAATCACTATAACTATGTGCAACACCCTACAACTCTGAACAACTCTCTACAACTTTGTACAACTCCGTACAACTCTGTACAACTCCCGCCATTTCCGTACATCTGCGTACAACTCCGTACATCTCCTAAAACTCCCTACCGCTCCCTATAACTTACTACAATTCCGTACAACTATGTACAACCCTGTAAAACTCCGTACAACTCTGTACAGCTCCGTACAGCTGAGTGTAACTCTGTGCAACTCCTTCCAACTCCGTACAACTCCATACAACTTTGCACTACGTACAACTCCGTCCAACTTTGTACAACTCGCTACAACTCCATACAACTTCGTACAACTCCGGACGCCTCCGTACAACTATGTAAAACTCCATGCAACTACTAACAGCCCCGTACAACTCTATAAATCTCCGTACATTTCTGTGAAACTCCATAAAACTACGTACAATAATGCACAACTCCGCAAAACTCCATAAAACTCCGCAAAACTCCAAAGGACTCCGTACAACTCCATACTACTCCATTGAACGTTTCTACAGCTTTCTACAAATCTGTAGAGATCCGTACAACTCTGCACACCTCCGTACAACTTTGTGCAACTCTGCACAACTCCGTTCAACTCCATACAACCCCCCTACAACTCCCTATGGCTCTGTACGACTCCATACAAGTCCGTACATCTCTGTATAACTCTGTACAATTATGTACAACTCTGTACAACTCCGCACTACTCCTTACAAATCCGTGCAGCTCTGTACAACTCTGTGTAACTCTGCAAAACTCTGTACAGATCCAAAAATTTCCGTACAGTTCCATACAAATCCGTACAACTCCATACAACTCCGTACAAATCACTACAACTCTGTATAACTCCGTACAACTCCATATAACTCTGTGCAACTCTATAGAATTCCTTACAACTCCGTACAACGTCGTAATACATTGAAAAACTCCAAACAACTGCGTACAACTCCGTACAGCTCCGTACAATTCTGTACAACTCCATACAACTCCGTACAGCTAGCTAAAACTAGCTTCAACTCTCTACAACTCCGTATAAATTAGTACCATTCTGTACAACTCCGCACATCTCCGTACAACATCGTATGAATTGCTACAACTCTGTACAACTCCGTACATCTCCGTACACTTCTGCACAATTCGGTACAGCTCCGTACTTCTTTATAGAACTTTGTACTACTAGGTACAACTCATTACATCCTCGTACAACTCCATACGCATCTGTAGAAATCGCTGCAATGTTCAGAGTTGTACGTAGTTGTACAGGGTTGTACAGGGTTTTACAGAGGTATATAGAGATGTACAGAGTTGTAGCCAGTTGTAGCAAGTTGTACAGAGTTGTTCAGAGTTGCACAGAGCTGTACGGAGTTGGAAAGAGTTGTATGGAGATGTACGGTATAGTACGGACTTGTACGGAGTTGTAGAAAGCTGTACAGAGTTGTACAGAGTTGTATGTAGTTCTCTATAGTTGTACGGGGTTGTACGAAGTAGAACACAATTGTACGGAGTTGTACCGAGTTCTACAGAGTTGTACGGATTTGTACCGGGTTGTAGCAATTTGAACGGAGTTATAGAGAGTTGTTGAAAGGTGTATTGCGTTGTACAGCTTGTATGGAGGTGTACGGAGTTATTGAAGTTGTCCGAAGTCGTACAGAGTTGTAACGAGTTGTGGCAAGTTGTACAAAGTTAAACATAGTTGTACGGCGGTTTATGGATTTCAGCGGAGTTGGACAAAGTTGTACGTAGTTGGATGGACTTGTACGGAATTGTACAGAGTTGTATCGAGCTGTACGAAGTTGCACAGAGTTGTACGAAGTTGTAGCAAGTTGTATGAAGTTGTACACAGGTGTATGGAGTTGTGCGTATTGTAAGGAGTTTTTCGGAGTTAAATGGAGTTGTACGGAGTTGTATGGATCTGTACGCGTTGTATGGAGTTGTACATGGTTGTATGGAGTTGCATAGAGTTGTACAGAGTTCTCTGGAGCTGTACAGAGATGTAGCGAGTCGTATGGAGTTGTACAGAGTTGTATTGAGTTGTATAGAGTTGTAGAAACGTGTACGGAATAGTACTAAGTTGTAGCGATTTGTATAGAGTTGTACGGAGTTTTACGGAGATGTAATGAGTTGTACGGAGTAGTGCAATGTTTTATAGTTTTGTACAGATTTGTGCGGAATTGTACGGAGCTACGAAGTTACGGAGGTGTACGGAGCTGTACGGAGTTGTACAGAGTTGTAGCAATTTGTACAGAGTTGTATGGAGGTGTACGGAGTTGTGAATAGTTGTACGGAATCGTACAAAGTTTCACGGATTTGTACAGAGTTTAAGCGAGTTGTGGCAAGCTGAGAAGACGGATTCCCGCCTTCTCTTAGAATAATAAGCCTCATTCGCTCCTGGCGCGGAACAATAAGCCTAATTCACCCCTACCTTGCAACCTTAAGTCTGATTTGCCCCTTCTACATGGGCGCGAGTTTCCAGACGTAGAATGTAGATGACATACCTCTGTTGTTTGTCTTTTGACAAACGACAGGCGGGGTGGGGGGGTGGGGTGGGGGGGGGGGGGGGGGGGGGGGGGGGGGGGATCGGCATTTTCACTGTCACCCAAAACAAATACAGAAGAGTCCGCCAGGGTACAACACCCACGACTTGATGACCCGTTGTCTTTGAGCGCAAGAATTTCGATTTCCCGCTGATTTGGTTTGGAGATTCCCGCGCGTTTCACGTGCGCCAATGCGAGCCGTTAGCTCTTTGCGGGGTCTCTCACAACACTCACCTCCTTCTTGCGTTGGCCTCGCACCATTCCATCCCTGCCTCCGCCGCCGTCGGCTCAAAAAAAATCTGCAGCAGCAGCAGCTCTCGGCGCCCTCCGCTGCCCGATCGCGACTGCGGCGTCGGCATGGCGTGGGGGTGCGCGGCTCCGTTGCGAGAGGCTTGTCGGTGCAGGCCGGCAGCCTTGAATGCCTCCAGTCACTATTCTCTCCCTCGCATGGCCATGGCAGTACGGCGGACATCGTGAGAGCTGGGGTGTCTTGCGCTGCTGCTGCGAAGCGACACGTCTGCTTACCCTCTGTCAACGAAGCCGTCTGAGGCGGCGACAGGAATTGGGAGCAATCAGTAGCTCGGCTTGGTGTGGAGAGCGATTGCACTGCACGCGTGTCCGTCTCTTTCCGCATGGTCGACGCCTGTCAACTGTCCGCGGTAGCTGTTCGCAAACCTCTGCGCTTGAGCCAGCACGTGCTTGCTGGCTCCTCGCGGGACCACTGGACAGCCAGTCACACGCAGAGGGATCGAGTTTTCTGTCGGAAATTGACTAGCTGTAGTGAAACGGTAGCCTAGTCACTGCTTGTTCGCGGTCAGCCGTCGCAGAATCCGTCTCCCACGGCTGGCCCCGCACCCTTTGCGGCTCACCAGCGGGGCGTTCTCGGTGCCTGGCTCGCGCCTGGTAGACGCACGGAAGCTCGGTCCGCAGCTCTACTTCCATAGGAGTAGTCTGAGTTTAGTGCTGAGGCAGCGACCGGTGAAGTAGACGACGACGCTGGGCCGCGGCAGATCTTTTTCCAGAAGCTTCGGACCAGTAGACGGCAGCAGCATGGCCCTGCTACTGCGGCTGAGGAGCCTGCGGCGGCGTTTCCGGCTGTTCGGCCGCATGAGGAGGAGCAGCAGCTGGCACTCCCCTGGCAGCAGAAAGGTGGGTGCGTGCGTGCGTGTGCGGAGGGAAGGGTGGGAGT
>SZWC01007826.1:72957-108459 GCA_023375785.1 Penium margaritaceum | reverse complement strand
TGTGTTCTGTGTGTGTGTGGCCTGTTCGTCTGTGGGTCATGGGGGAGTGTTGGTTATTGTCACAAACACACGCAAGTGCCCTCTTGTCTCCATTCATGCACACACCTCACCACTGCAGGTGATTGAACTGGACTAAGGCTCCCTGGTGCAAGATTGTGGTATAGCATGAAGTGCACAGTGGAGGTGCCTCCATCAAGCTACCAAGTGGTGGCTTCAGCACCCGCCTTGTCACAAGCCTTAGTTTAGTAATAACTTCACCTGCCAAAATGGGGGATACAACTTGTAGGATTGCATGCCTGTTAGTTGGTTGAATACTTGCATGTTCTTAGAGTGGTGAACCGGGTTGGTGATCCCTCGGGACCACACGCCCGGTTTTTGCCGGCGTGTGAGAAACCGCCTGGAGCTCGCTCGCTCCAAGGTCGGGTTCAATCCCTGGGTGGCGGTCGGGCCTCACGACGATTGGCTCGCGTGGGTGGCCCGGTCAACTGGCTCTCACCACCTCGCTCACTTATTACTCGTTAACTCGTGTCTCAACTACTAACTTTCCCCGATCCATGGCGTGTTTCGTCGCTTGCCACTCACTTGCTTGCTAGCATAGTACTCGTGGCTAACTACAGCGCCACTTGACGATCAACCAAAGGACCCCGACCGTGCCTCATTCATAACTCGACACTTGAATATATGTTTCCGATCATTTCGACACTTGTCATCGAAGTACACTAACCGCTAATTATAAACTACTCAAGTGTCCCAATTTCTAAATCGTGTTATGCCACAGAAGTTCCACCTTTTCACCATCTACGCTTCGTTTTGCATAACACTTGGTATCAGAACGCAAAGGTGCTGGAGATGCATCTCATCATTTTACCCGTCTAGAGGACTACCTCGCAAAAGTCATCAACGCATATTGCACGGCAAGACTTTGCAGACTTTGCGACTAGGACATGAAGCGAGCATGCACATCCGACGATCAGCAGTGAATCTTCAGCAATGACTTCAGCGATGGAGCAAAGCGTGCCTATGCACGTGAACCCTGCAGCGGCGGTGAATGCTTGGGTGGCAGGCTATGCGATTGGTGGATCAAAAACCAGACCTGTGACGACCAATCTGGTCACGGATCTAACGGCAGTAAACCAGCTGCTCCCACCAAAAGCCTCAACATCTGCAGCCATAACGAGAGGTGGCACTGGACGACAGGCGCGGATCAACGAGGAACTGGCAAACTGAATCCGCGTTCGAAGGGATCAACAACCATCTGCTCCAACAGCTCAACGTCGCAATGGAGGCTCTTTGCAACGCAAGCGCACGAGAAACGGTGCTCGCCGAGAGAAATTCCCAACTCTTGAACGAACCCAAAATTCGTCCGGCTCCGCCCGAACCGTATGATCTTGCGAATTCCATGGGACCAAAAGTTAGGACGTGGCTGACGAGTTTGGAGGTGTACTTCACCGCTGCTCGAGTCAAAGACAAAGAAAAAGAATTGATATCACGGCTGCGCTTTTGCGTGGCACGACGCTGAGTTGGTTTTCACATCTAAAGACCATCCGGACCTCATCAACGGCCAACAGCGCCCGTCTCATATCGTAGACTGCATGCGTTCTACCCTTGGAGCTGATCGACCCACAATGGCAAGACGTGTTGACACCACAAACCGACTAGAACGAATTCTCACGCGTGATGCTCACACGATTCCAACAACTGAACAAGAAGTCTGATGCACGGTACAAGCTCCAGCGTCTCCGTGAGTAGTCTAGCATGGCAGAGTACACGAGGAGATTCCGCAAGATCATTACTGGTGCAGACATCGCCCCCGATGGACTCGGTTTTATCTGTGACAACGACCTCAAGCGTATTATTTCATGAGCAATTGCCAAAACGACATGCCGCGGCCGATCGCCGCAGCACAACGGATTGACAACGCCCACTACAACACTCGGATCCGGGAACCCTACGGTTGGTGACTTCCCAACCACAGTTATCGTGGAAATAGAATAAGCCAATTAGGGGATTCATTGACTCCCATGGAAGTGCACGTCATCGATCAGAAAGATACGCGTACCTGCTACAATTGCAGAAAAGCTGGGCACATCGCTTGCAGCTGTCGCAACAAGCAGCATGCCAAAATGGGGGGGAAGTGGCAGAAAAACAAGTCAAGAAACGACAAAGGACAAGAGTGAAAGGCGCGACTCTTGTCTGTGAGGAGCGATATGTGCCAAACAATCGCCCGTCTGAACAACCTACAACGCCGTACAAGGTCTCTGAGATCGCAATATTTGACGGGCGGTACGAGGATGACCAATCGGCGATACTGCTAAGAGTTCAACCTCGAGGATGCAGAAGTCGTAGAATTGTGCCCGCACTACTCGACGGAGGAGCGTTTCGTAGTTTTGTGAGCAACGACATGGTTCAAAAGCAAGGTTTGCAAACGGAACCAAGGTTGTTTGAAGGAAAGACTGTCAACAGGAGATGACAACTACGGAGACTTCAAGAACCACGACGCCTAGAGGTGGGAGATCTACAGGATGTAACGGTCTGGAGGTCCTATCCAATGAGTGACCACAAAATCCTTCTCGGACAAGATTTTCTATACCACCACAATCCGCAGGTCGAGTGGAACAACGTTGATGTCTAAATGGAAGTCGACGGTGCCAAGCGACACATTTTGCGCGTGGGGCGGAAGACGACAGCTAAAGGAGTAGAGGTGGAAGCAGTAGAGGGTGCCGTGATAGCCGAAAAGGGACTACCTGAGGATCTGATACCGATCAATGTGGCCAAACACTACATGCAATGAGGAGATCATGCGTTGCTCATACACCTCGAACCAATGGAGGAAGAAGAAGTGGCAGCACCTGACTCATCGACCTCATCAACCCGATTCGCATCATTAGCCTCATCAACATCGACAAAGCTTGAGATGGTACCCCAAGAGTTTGCACCACTCATCTAAGAGGATGCAAGCGTTTTCCCCGACAAACTCCCAAGAACCCTACTACCTCGACGGGAAATCGACCATTACATCGATCTAAAGTCGGGCAGCCGACCCAAAGTTTGAGGGACCGATTGGGTGAGCAATAATCAACTGACCGAGTTGAAAAAGCGACTCGACGAGATGACCAGTCAGGGGTTCATCCGCCCATCCATGTCACCATATGCCGCACCAATATTGTTCGTAAAGAAGAAAACTGGAAAAATGAGGATGTGCGGAGACTATCGGGTGTTGAAAAACGCTACCATTGAAGTCAGTACCCTCTTTCCCGGGCCGACGAGCTTTTCAATCAATTGTGGGGAGCTCAAATTTCCACCAAAATCGACTTTTGAAGTGGTTATCACCAGATTTGCATGGTAGATGCCAACATAAAGAAGACGGCGTTCCGAACTCGCTACGAGCATTTTGAGTTCACGGTAATGCCGTTCTGACTTACGAATGCCTCGGCGACGTTCATGGCGGTAATGAACAATACTTTCCGCCCGTACACTGACATCCCGGTGTACAGCAGCACTCGGAGGAGCAAGATGGACATCTTCAAAAATTTCTTGAAATTCTTCAAAGAGAGATTTTTTGGAAAACTCTCAAAGTGCAACTTCAGTCACTGTTTGATCGAGTTTTTGGGTCACGTCATCCACGGTGGACGGATCACCATGGATCCGAAAAAAGTGGCAGCAGTCGCCGATTGGCCGACGCAAACCAACGTTTGAGATGTCCAACTTTTTCTCAGCTTCTGCAATTACTACCGGCGTTTCGTACGGGATTAGGCCGGAGTGTCAGCGCCTCTCTCCGACCTCAATCAAAGATAAAATGAGTGGCAGTGGGGAGATAGCCGATCTAACAGTTGACTACGTCATGGCTACGGGTGCTGAGGATTGAGCCATCGGTGCAGTCCTCTTGCAAGACCATGATAATGGCAAGCAACCAGTCGCATACATGTCTCGAAAACTGCGAGGACCGGAACTCAAGGACGCTGTACACGCGAAAGAAATCCTAGCGGTCGTACATGCAAAAAATACATGGCGGTGTCATCTGGAGTGCCGCGGATGCATCGTACCCACCGACCACCATGCTCTAAAGTGTTTGAAGATGCAGCCAAACCTCAGTCAACGTCAAACCGAATGGATAGAGTTCCTTGAATCCGGTTTCGACTACAAAATCAAGTACCGGCGAGGCAAAATCAACCCAGCCGACGCACTGAGCTACCGACCAAATCGAATGGCTGAGGCAGCAACGCTACAACTATAGCAAGATCCTTATCTTGCGCAACGTTTCACACGAGGCTACGACCAGTACGGTGGATACGACAAAGCCAGGTTTTGGTACGGCGCACCCTACTGGCATCGGCGATTCACTTGCCAGGTGGTCGTTCCTCCGAGCACGGAATCCTGTCGCATGTTGCTCGAAGAATTCCATGACACCTGTCCAGGCGGACACTTTGGAGAAGACGAGACGCCAAAGAAGCTGGCCAAAAACTACTGGTGGGACAAGATGCAATCCGATGTGGCCAACTTCTGCAAATCCTGCAACACGTGTCAGCGACAAAAATCTCGTCGCACTCAACCATCCGGACTTCCGCAACCATTTCCCATTCAACCGGAATCATGGGCTCACATCTCCATGGACTTCTTCACGCGATTACCAGTCAAACCCAAGGAATATGATGCAATCCTTGTGGTTGTCGACAGGTTTTCCAAAATGTCCCACTTCATTTCAACAATAACCACCGTCACCGCTGAGGGAAAAACACGATTATTTTTAAACATCGTCCTCCCGCACGGCTTGCCGAGAACCATCACGAGCGATTGGGATGGTCGATTCACCAACCGTTTTTGGTGTGAACTAATGATTCGCTACGGTAGCCGGATTCAACTTTCAACGGCGTTTCATCTTCAAACTGAAGGCCAAACCGAGTGGACCAATCAGACGCTCAAACAGCTTCTCCAAACATTGTGTGAACCTCATGGGACGGATTGGGCACAAAAACTTTTGACCGCCAAAATTGCATATGATTCAGCGGTCTCCACCGCAATAGATAGAACTCCATTTAAAGTAGTGTACAAAAAACTTCATGCCACACCTGCAAGGCTACACAACCAAAGCAACATTCCCGCAGTCGATGTCCAACGCTGCGACTTCTCCACCATCTGGGAGGAAACACAACAGACACTTGCGGAGACACAAAGAGTGATGAAACGAGTAGCTGACCGACATCGCAACAATGACATTTTTGTCACTGGAAACAAAGTTCTTCTCAGTTCGGCAAACATCAAACTCCATGAAGCCGATTGTTCTTCTTGACATCCTTATCAGATACGCGGATCTGACAATAGTCGCTGCGTATGTTGATTTTGCTGAAAATTCGGGCCTCACGGAGGTGGCCGAATGATTTGTGTACTCATAGGCGGGGATAGCACCTCCTGATGGTGATGTTGTTCAACGCTCAATTGTCTACTTACATCCGCATCTTTCCTGCTTTCGTTTTCATGAAAAGCATTAATGCTACATTGTAACGGGTCGAACCTCCAGCTCCTGCTCTGAAGTCGTTGTCGGAGTTCGCACAATGGCGTTCTCAGTCCGCGTCAGGGGTTTTGCCCCCTTCGGAGGAGTGAAGGGCAATCGTCATCAATGACCTAGAGCAGGAAGACTCGAATGTTTCGAGTCTCCGGAGGCCCATTTCTGTTTTCAACCCTATCCCTGGTTTTCGGACCCAAACCGGGGGTTTTTACCTCGAACTCATGTGTTCGCACGAGTTGTTTTGTTATTTTATGTCAAAGTTTGTCGCAAACAAACTTCGATTTACGTTGTGAAGTTTTGGCGTGAAATCATCGCGTGCGAGGCATGCTGGCGATTTCGCACCACTTTCTCTCGCCTCTCGTCCCTCGTCCCCCTCCTTCGTCCTCGCTCGCTCGCTTGCGAGGAGGGCGAGCGGGGGCGAGGGCACGAGGCAACGAGGCCTCACTCTCGAGGCCCTCGTGGCCCCTCAGCCGCCGATCGGGCTGAGGCCGCGGTCGGCGGTTGGCGGCTGGCCGGCCGGTCACTTGGTCGGCCGCCGGCCGGCTGGACGGCCGGCGGCCAACGAAATGCTGGCCGCAGGCCAGCCCTCGCTGACGCGAGGGGTGATGCACAACCACCCCTCACTTCAGCGAGGAGGGAAGGCCGAACCGGCCCTCCCACTACATTCCTCCCCACTTATTATGAACCGTCTCGGTTCATGAACAACAAGCAAGATTGTCAGTTAGTAAGTCATCAACATTGTGAAAGAAAATTAATAATTTCAATCACCAGCTAGACATGAACACGTGCATGGTACTTGGATCTAAGCTACAGCTTGTAGGTCAACACGGCTAGCGGCCTCCCCCCTTTAGGCTGGAGCGTCCGCACGACAACCATGTTGGTCGTCCCCAACCTCCTATGGTCGCTGTCCATGAATGTTGCCCTGTGGGAATACTGATCCCTTTTTCCATGTTCAGGTGGTACCTCCTACCACGTGTCAATCTGTGCGAGCTGCAGGCTTGCTCCAGTACTCGTTGACCACCCCTGTGGGCAACCGAGATTCAGGCTCCCATGAATTATGTTCAGGTCCACAACCGGCCCAATGAACGAGGTACTCCTTAACAATGTGCGACCAAAGAGTACGCTCTCGGTGCTAGAGTAGGCGAAGGACCTCGTACTGGCCGTTGGTAGCAATGACTGCTGGCGGTGGCTGAACGGTCCCGTCTACCGTGTATGGAGCCAACAGGCTCACATGAAACACGTCATGTATCTTCATACTCAGCGGAAGTAGAAATTGGTATGCCACTGTCCCGATGCGTGCCACAATGGGAAACGGCCCAATCCACTTCGGTAGACGTTTTTTTGCCCCTGGTAACTGCAGCCGAAGATTTTTAGTGCTAAGAAGCACTTTGTTACCGATGTCAAACGAGACCTCCCAGCGACCTTTGTCGGCATATGCCTTTTGTCGTTGTCGAGCTGCTTGAAGGTGACCCTTCACCTCCTATAACAAGGAATCTATGCACTCGGCAAAGGCTTGAGTGGAAGGAACATGCCCATCTGTGCTCCCACTCTTCACTAATGAAGAGGGTACCACTGGATACCGACCACTGTTCAACACGAACGGTGTGAACTGTGTGGACTCGTTCACCGAGTTCACCGCAAACTCTGCCAGTGCTAGGAATTCGTCCCAATCATACATGGCAGGGTCCACGTACATGTGGAGCATCTGCTCCAGAGTGCGATTCATGCGCTCTGTTTGTCCGTCAGTTTGAGGGTGAAATGCTGTCGACATTTGCGACTCACTGTCGAAGTACTCATGCATCTTTTGCCAAAACGTACTAGCAAATTCTTGACCTCGATCGGAGATAATGCGCAACGTCAAGCCGTGGTGCTTTACGACACCCTCAAAGAAGAGATGGGCAGTCTCCTCTGCGTTCATGTCATTGGTTGTAAGAATGAAGTGTGTCATCTGCGTTCATGTATCGTGGCCACGGGCCGTGTCCGGAAGACGAGCAATGAAGTCCATGCTGACGCACTCCCATGGAGTCCCAGGAATGGGAAGCTGTTGGAGGAGACCATCAGGCTTCTTGTTACAAGCCTTATTCCGAAGATATGGGTCGCATGTCTTGCAATACGGACATCGACACTCCATCCTGCCCACCAATAGTGGTCCGAGAGTGCGTGTCCAGTCTTTCGGGGTCCCACATGACCTGCGACTGACGGGTCATGGAACTGGGAGATAATCTTTGCTTGAAGGTCTCCCGAGTTTGGCTCAACAACTTGTTCTACATGCCAGAAGATTCCTGTGGCCGTACTTGTCCAGATTTTGAGAGTCTTGAAACCAAGAATCTACACAGTATTCCATCCGGATCCTGTTTACAAAACCGTTGTAATGGATAATCTCTCATGGTGGTTGCCGCAGAGGTGCAAGGGGATCTGGTGATTGTACTGTTGCTGTTGTAATGGCCATAAAATGCCCACCGACCTCGGTGGTTGCTTTAACTTCCACATGCTGTGGACTTAGTGGATCGGCCACATTGATACGTCCTGGCCGATATTCCCATGTGAACGAGAACCGGTTCAGGTTTTCGCTCCAATGCGCCTGTCGTCTTGACAGGTTCGGTTGCGTTTGGAAAAACACTAATGGATTATGGTCGGTACGACCGTCACATCCCCTTCAGCACCCTTGAGGTAGCAACGCCACATCTTGAAAGTGTGTACTACCGCAAGGAGCTCTTGATCCCCAGTCGTGTACGACGTCTCCGCTGGATGAGCTTCCGGCTCTCATACGCAACTGGGTGACCGTTCTACATGAGGACGGCTCCGAGTCCTACTACCGATGCATGACATCAAACCTCCCACCATTGCGATGGATCTGGAAGAGCTAGGACGGGCGCCGTGGATAGAAGCTCTTTGACTTTGAGAAAAGCGTTCTCATAATCAGATGTCCATTCCCAACGCACGTCTTTTTGCGTGAGCCTGGTTAGTGATGCTACCAGGGTCGAATACCCTTGCATAAACCGTTGAAAGTAGTTTTCAAGGCCGAGGAAAGACAAAATCTGCCTAACATTTTTGGGGCGTGGCCAGTCCACAACGGCTTGGACCTTTCGTGGGTCGACACGGATGTCGTCCTTGCGGAAGATGTGTCCGAGGTATTCGAGCTCATCTTGTGCAAACTTGCACTTGCTCACTTTCGCATAGAACTTCTGTTCCCAAAGGATTGCGAGAACTTCGCACAGATGTTCTATGTCCTCTTCTATTGATTTGGAGAAAACTAGGATGTCGTCAAGCTAAACCAAGACAAACTATCCGAGTTGCTTGGTGAACGTTCGGTTCATTTCTCCTTGCAAGGTTGCCGGAGCATGTGTAAGCCCGCAACATAACACTCGGAAGTGATAGTTTCTCATGTGCGTTCGAAAAGAAGTTTTGGGCACATCATCTTCTGTGATGCGGATTTGATGGTACCCTTGAGAAAAATCCAACGACAAAAATGATTTTGCGCCTTGGAGTTGGTAAAAAAGGTCCTCAATCCGCGATTGATCAATTTTTCACCGTCAGCTTGTTCAACGCCTGGTAATCCACGCACATGCGTAAACCACTGTCCTTTTTGTTCACAAAAAGGATGGGTGTACCGTACGACGAGCTACTAGGCTCGATCCACCCTTTTGCAAGGTACTCTTTGATTTGGCGTCCGACCTCTCGCCTTTCTGCAAGACTAAGGCGATATATGGATCTGAACGGAGGAGTTGCCTCTGGTTGCAGCGAAATCGTGTGGCCACTGTATCTTTCTGGTGGAAGCCTAGCCGGTGGGTCTTGGAATACATCCAAGAACTCCGCCAATAGAGATTTGATCTCTTGTGGCGTGTCTTCCTTCATGTCGTCCTCCGCCAATAGAGATTTTCTAAAGCTGCGCCAAGAAGTATCGACAACCTTGTCGAATACGTCTCTTGACCTGCATCGCAGAAAAGCTGGCATGGACTTTGAGTCGGGTCAGTGATAACTCCGTACTCGAAATCAACGTAAAGCGGCGCTGTCCTTTTCGGACGATCAAACGCTTTGATTCAAAGCACATTAGAGCCTTGTTCTCACGGAGCCAGGGATTGCCTAGCACCACGTTAAACGGGTCAAGAGGGTTGAGTACCTTCAACGTGACACTCTGTGTGTACCCGTGAATACAAATTTTTGCTTTACAAGTACAGATCATGGGTATCGTACGGTTTTCACCAACAACAACTGCGCCATTCGATGTCTCATACTTCAGGCCAACCTGTCACGTAAAGCCAAGGCTAACAAAAGAGTCGTCTTCTCTAGTGTCAGCAAGTACGTTCACGGGAGCACCAACTAAGTGTCCTTTGAGCTGCATCGTCATGTTGCCTCTACTCTTCCGAGTGAACAGGCTCGACGACAGCAAGCCGAGTTTGTGATAAACACGAAACCTGTATGACGGGCGTCGCAAATCCCATGACTGATCCACTGGAGTCCACATCTTGTGGGCACGTGTGAATTTGGCCAGCACCTTCCAGTCTTTAATTTTTACTAGGCCGAAATTATCGACTAAAGGTACCTCGAACGTGATTGAACTCATTGCTTTGAGGGCATTTGCTTCAATCACTATGTCACACAACTCTTGCATAGTGGTCGGTGTTGCCACGACTAAGCATGTACGATCATGTATCTCGTCCGGAGATGCAAGGTTTAGCGGGCAATGTCGGTCAGCAAGTGTCGAATGCGGTTCAACAAGAGGAGAGAAAACAACAAAGAAATTTGAACTCGTCAAAAACTCAAATTGTTTTAACATCATCATATGAAAACATGAACACACACTCGTGATCCAGTTTTACCCCTGAGTGGTCCCCACTAATGTCACTCAGGGATGGGGAAAACCCGCCCCATGGCCTTGTCCGTTACCACGGCCGGGCCCATTGCCGCGACCGTGACCCTGTCCGTGACCTTCTGCCGCACCATCCCCACGAGTTGCTGCTGCTACAGCTAACGCCGCGGCCTCTTGTCCGCCACTAGGAGCCTCAAGACACTGAGCCCTAAAGTGGCCCGGCTGCATGCAGTTCTGGCAGAGCCCTTCGTGGAAGGCTACGTTGCGACGCTCACGCGCCGTCTGCAGCTCGTCATTCTCGCGACTGCGCTTGTTGTTGGGGCCCTTGTGTCCACCAGCCTTCTTGGCTGAAGGGTTTGCGAGATGCTTGCCCTTGACCTGGCCTCACTGTCCAGCTGACCCACCAGCCCCTGGAGCATCCATGCGCATGTCGCGGCCTTGCTGTGCACACGCGTTTGGCCGTGCATCAGAGTAGTGCTTCGGGTTCGCCGAATACACTTCGCTCATGTCGTCGCCCAACGCCCTCCAGCTTGTCCAAGCTTGGCCAGTGGCTGTCGTGGTTGTCTTGGCCTTTAGCTTCTCGCTGGCGAGACCATCATGCAAGTACTCCAGCAGCATGCACTCCGGGTACTTGAAGGTCTGAGTCCCATCGCCATCGCTGAAGCTTTCGACTTCCTCCATGAGTGCGGTGAACTCGCTCAAGTAGGATTCGAGTGAGCTGCCCAGCTACCTGAAGTCCTTGATCTTGTGGAAGGCACGCTGCGCCTCCTCACGTTGGGTGCACTTTGCATTCTACGCAATCGCGCAGAAGGCCTCCCACGGCATGGGCTGCCACTCGAGGTGCGGCTGCTGCGCACTTCACTCCTTGACCACATACTTGAAGAGTTTGTCTTCAAGCGACGTCGTGGCAAGGGCTCCCCACTGGCTGAGTGGAGCCTTGTGGCCATGTAGAACGTGCTCCATGCGATTTAGCTAGTCGGTCAGCTTCACGCACTTCCAGAAGATCTCCACACTGTGGAGGAAGGACGTGTTCATGACCGGCCTCGAAGTCATCAAGGTAGGCAAGTTGTCGCTGCCACCGATAGTGGCATCCGCAGCTGCGGCACGCTGTGCTTGATGCTGCATCCGCACCTGGGTCACGCTGTGTAACGCCTTGTCGAGGTCGTTGCATCGGCGGCTTGCCTCATGGGTGGCCAGGCACTGCAGCTAGCGATCACGGTCGAGGTCCGTGATGCTCTGCCCGACGTGGGCCAATAGGTTGGCAAATGCAAACTTGAGCTCTGATGTCGTTAGAGCATCGGCGATAGCCTCCAGGGCCTCGCATTATCCGTGCACCCTTACCTACTGCAGGAGGGTACGGTTCGCATACACGCTTCCAAGGAGTCCCACCTTTAAGAGGAGACGGTCGTCGGCGACGACGCTCGAGTGGGTGCTACCTTGCTCCATTGCGGCCACATCGTAGGAAGGGGGGTTCGTCCCCCATTCCTCCGAGTGGTGCCATATCTCTACCGTTGGTGGTGATCTTGAGTCGGCCTGCCGCCTCAATAGCAAACTCTGCGAGCCTATGACGGTCATCGCGAATTGCTTTTGTGGCGTCGTCGTCCGGCTTGTTCTCGCGAGAACTTCTCATGTGACTGCTTTCAGCGCCCTTGCTACTCTCAGCAGTCTCGCTGCCGTTGGTAGCTTCAGGCGATGCGACGGGTGCCTTATCCTTCTCGAGCAATCGGCTCGAGTTCGCCGCATGACGATGGCGATGGTCGCGATCCTTGTCGCCTTCGCCATCGTCGGCGTTGTGCTCTTCGTCGGGGTCCTCTTCTGGGAGATCCTCCTCCATCTCATCGTCCGTCACGTGGGGGTCGTCCACGTGCGTGTCGACGTGCTCGTCGAGAAAATGTTCGGCCTTGGTACGCTTCTCGGTGTCGCTGAGGTTGGTGTCGGTTGCCTTACGCGGTACAGTGGCCTTAGGCGGTACGGTTGCCTTTGGGTTGGCAACCGTGCTCGCAGCGGCGGCTCCCAAAAGTTGGAGTCCGCCGAGGGCGTGTGGTGAGAACGTTATCACCTTATCCTTGTTGGTCGTGGATGGTCAGGCACTTGTCATCTCGTCGTTCGTGCAACTAGCACGTGAAGGTCATTGTGAGGATCACCCCACAACGAGGAGGAATTGCCTCCTAAGATGTTGCTCTTACGATTGGTGAGGCAATTTTAAATTTATTTTCTATTTTCCTAGGCCGCCACATCAGCACACGGTCGTGGGATTTGTAACTAGTCTTCCAAAGCCGTGACTCACTGCAATTGGTAGTGACTAGATTATAGGAAAACAGAAAATTACAATACAAGGAGTTAACAAGAAATGTGTGTACCGCTCACAAAGCTAGGGCAAAGAGTGAGAGAGGAATTACAACAAGTCCTAGCAACTCCTCAAATCTTTCTTCTAACTTCTTGTCTTCTTCCTGTCTTCTTGTCTTTCTTGGCCTCCTCTTGAGTCTTCTTTGCGCGTCTCGCGCCCCTTGGCGGCGTCCTCCTTGAGCCGGCAGTGTTGGGGAAGCCGCTAAAAGTCCTCAAGGTGTCATCCTCCCTCTTTTAGGACTTCCTCAAACTGTGAGAATCCCTGGCCTTGGGAAGAAACGCTGTCCCAATTTTTGGTTGAAGGAGGGAAGGAGGGAACCTTGAAAAGAGGGAAAAAACTTGGTGGTTTGGGGGAGGGCACTCCCCATCCCGTCCCAAAAAAATCCGTTAGGTCCTCTGGAGGTGAGGAGAGGCAGGAGGGAAGAGGCTCCCCCAAGTAGAGATCTTTTTCAGCTCTCCAACGCACTTAACGGCACTTTAATCCGTTAGGTGTAGATGCCGTAGTCCCTTCTGGCGTTTCTGCTGCTGCTTGCAGCTGCCGGCGGCGTTTTATATAGGACGTAGCCGCCGTTTCCGTTGAACTCCTGGTCGCGAGGGTCGTCTGGCTCTGAGAACCACTATAACATGTTGAACCTCCAGCTCCTGCTCTGAAGTCGTCGTCAGAGTTCACAGAATGGCGTTCTCAGTCCGCGTCAGGGATTTACCCCCTTCGCCGGACCGAGGGGCAATCGTCATCAACGACCCAGAGCAGGGAGACTCAAATGATTCGAGTCTCCAGAGGCCCATTTTCATTTTTAACCCTACCCCTCGTTTTGGGACCCAAACCGGGGGTTTTTACCTCAAAATCGTGTGTTTGCACGAGTTATTTTGTTGTTTTATGTCAAAGTTCGTCGCAAACAAACTTCGATTTGCGTTTTAACGTTCTGGCGTGAAATCGTCGCGTGCGAGGCACGCTGGCAATTTCACGCCATTTTCTCTCGCCTCTCGTCCCTCGTCCCCCTCCCTCATTCTCGAACACTTGCTTGCGAGGAGGGCGAGCGGGGGCGAGGGCACAAGGCAACGAGGCCTCGCCCTCGAGGCCCTTGTGGCCCCTCAGCTGCCGATCGGTCGCTTGGCCGGCCGCCGGCCATCCGGCCGGCCGGCAGCAAGCTGGCCGGCGGCCAGCGAAGTGCTGGCCGCCGGCCAGCCCTCGCTGACGCGAGGGGTGGTGCGCATCCACCCCTCGCTTCAGGAAGGAGGGAGGGCCGAACCGGCCCTTCCGCTACATACATACGGTGACGCGGAGGGTCGCAAGAACCACCGCTCGAGCATCTCATATAGCTGCTTCTTAAGTTTGGTCAACTCATGATCAGTATTCTGATAGGTCTCCTTCACCGTTGGTCTGCTACTCAGCTTCAGGTCTATGTGATGGTCAATGCTGTGTTGTTATGGTAGCTGTTGGGATAGATCGTCAAGAAAAACCCCTCCGGAATCCTCGATAAGCCTTGTGAACTCCCCCGGTATGACTGCGAACGTATCAGGTGTTGAGACCGTTGATGATGCTTTGGCAATTGCAATTTCTTCCATTTCCCTTGCTTCCACGTGGACTAGCTATGCTTGGACTCCGTACTTCAGGTATCACTTTGTGAGGTCTATAGATATCGATTGGCATTTTGTGGCTGCCGCAACTTCCTCTGCTGCTTCCACCTCTCCTGCTTCACGTAACCGCAGCTGCGTTGTGGGTCGCTTGACCAGATGCAGTTGGAACATTATGCCATTAATGCTGAGGTATATTTCTCCGCTTCTCCTGTCAACTTATGGATTGTGCCAGTACAGGAAATGTTGACCAAGGATGATTTCGTGGTCACTCATTGGGCAAGTCTTCTAGACCGTTACGCCGTGCAGACCTCCATTTTGTAGTTAGAGTTGTTTCTAGAGTCGACGGATGTGCAGTCTTTCATTGACGGCTTTGCCTTGAAACACTTCTGGTTTGGTCTGCAAATGCAGCTTCCAAACCATGTCATTGTTGACAAAACTGTGAGAAGCTGCTCTATCCAGGAGTTCCGGTACCGTTTTGGCATTTTTAGAATCCCCTGGTTGTAACCGTAGGAGTATCGCCAGTTGGCCTTCCTCGTGCCCCTCATCAAACTTTGCGATTTTGGAAACCTGTATCTGCGGTGATGTGAGCCCCTTAGATGGGCGATCGGTCGCTGCAGATTGCTCTGAATGGACAGAAGTTTCTCTTTCTACTCCTGTCCTTTGTTGTTTCTTGACTCTTTGCTCTTTTTCTGTGGCTTCCTCCCTGTTTTGGCTTGATGATTCCGCTTTTGGCAGTTATACGAGATATGACCTGGTATCCCGCAAGTCCAGTAGAGCCGTTGTTCGCGCCGATCGATGGCATCAATCTCCATTGGAGACAAGGTTTCTATTGACTACAAACTCCCTCCGCTGCAATAAGGATTGTGGCCTTGGGGTCGCCAGCCGTTGGATTCCTACATCCGAGTGTTGTAATCGGTGTTGTTTATGCGGTTGGTTGCTGTGATCATTCCCCGAAGGTCGTCTTGGATTTCAAAAATGGTGGTCTCTCACCGAATGCCTCGGGGCCGCTGTTGTAGTGGAAACATAACTTTTTGGGGACGAGGTCACTGCTAGTGATGATTTTGTGAAAATTTCGGATGTACTCTGCCGCGCTGGACTGTTGATGCAAATGTTGGAGTCTATGTCTTTTGGAAGAATTCTCATTCATCTTCCCAAAATGAGTGAGTATAGCTCGCATGAAGTCACTCCACGTTTCCAGTGGCATGAGAGAGTCGTGCCACATCGGATTCATCTGCTTGAGAGGTAGTAAGCCTGCGGTCGACGATGTGAGAGCGGTCGCGTGAGTTGTTGATGCAGCTCCACCGGTCTCCTTCAGCCATCGGATGGCGTTTAGATCGGACCACCAACTCAAAGTTGTGCCATGCAGAAGTGAGGCCACGAGGTCAATTTCCTTTTTGTCACTGTTAACCCTAGCAGCAGTGAAGTAGACCTCCAAACTCGTCAGGCACATTCCAGCTGTTGGTCCCTTGGAGTTTGCAGGATCGAATGCCTCGGGAGGTGCTGGTCGAATCTAGGTTTCACTCAAGAGTTGCAGATTTCTCTCGGCAAGTCATGCTTTGTGCGCACGGGAAACTTGAAGCTCCTCTATTGCGGTGTGGAGCTGTTGGAGCAGATGGGTGTTGAGGCTCTATATTCCCTACAGTTTTTGGTAGAGGTTATTGCTGATTCGTGTTTGTTGGCCGGTACCTCCCACTATGCCAGGTGTCGTCCCAACGAGATGCGGCATGGGAGAAATGTTTGCCAAGCCCGAGGGGTTCGTGACCGGATAAGCTGTCGGGATCATCGGTGTTGTACCATTCGCCGCGAAGGTTGTCGCTGCCACCTGGTTTGCCTGGAGAGCATTGTTGTTCGCTTGTTGCTGATCCGCCATCGCCTGAATAATCACCGGGGACTGCTGGTGGTCGCCAATTGTGCTTGCTCTGTTCACCATTGTTGTTGCAAAGTCTGCGATCTTCTGAACGGTGGAGATTTGCTGAGGACTTCTGTGAGGTTGTTGCCAGGTAGTTAATGCGTTGGATGCCCCTCCAACGCCACTGTACCCTAATCCTAAGTACTATGCCAAGCGGAACGTAGGTGGTTCAAAGGGATGAGGTGCGGGACAAAGACGATTCGGGTTTTTGGGACAAATGGATAGTTTGTATTAAGAAATTAGTCTACTTCTATGACAATTGCGAGTGCGTTGAGCACATGCATACAATGCCAAGAATGGGAATGAGGCATAAGTCTGGTCTTCGGTGCTTGAGCCGAGCGACGCTTGCAAGGTCGTGCCACAAGTGACGGGGGAAGTTTTTCCGGGAAGTCGGAGAGCTTGGAGAATATCAATGCGCTTCTTTACAAAAGTATAGCGCCTTAAAAAATTCAACCAAAGCGATATGAAATATCGAAATGGCTCACGACAATTTTGTCGACCATTCTGGAAGGTGGTCAAAGTTTTCAAAGAATTTTGGAACTGAACACCGAAGGTCGGGGTAATTGGCCAAAATTCCCTTAGCTGAACGGCGTAAAAATCTTGAGGATAATGCGCGGTGGGCCAGGAATGCAATAACAAAAATGCCCTCTTGCAAAGTCTAGGGACTTGTGTACGTGAGGGGCGTAACACCACCATTATGAACGGAAACTGTCATGAGGTGCCCTTCTTTTTCTGGGATACTCGGGGCCTCGACCGGGTTTCAGGGGCATCTGGGCCATTTTTCGTTTTTCAGAAATTCGGCTCGCGGTCAAGCTCGACTCCGCTCGATCGCGGTTATGGGAAGCGAGGATGAGGAGCAGCGAGCAAGCGAGCAAGCGATCGCGGAAGTGAGGGTCACGCCGGTGCTAGGGGCCTGTTTCGCGTGCTCCTTCATGCGCGTGTTCCAAACACATAACATGAGGGTTGCACTGGTGCCCTCGGCGAGTGGCGCACCGGTGACGCTACCCGCCGAGGGGTTCTCTCCGACAGGAGCACCGACGACAGACGCGGTCAACGGCTGCAGCAAAACCGGTGACTGCGTCTGTGCGACGGTCGCAGTTCTTCGGTGGCGTGTACAGCACGGTGACCGCACCCACCGCCGGGAGTCATACGCGACCAACAAGGCGGCTCGCCAAGAGATAGGAGGGACCGTCGATCTGGACAATCGACAGTCGGGGACTTCTCGCACAAAGCAGTAGGTGCAAGTATGGCACCGAGTACAAGTGCAAGTAGCTTGTTGTAGCAAGCTAGGAAAACCATAGACCAGGGCCAAGACAGGCCGGCCGAACAGTATAAATACCTTGTACTCTCTTCATTGTAATTAACCTGATTTTCCAGCTCTGGCTTCAAGACATCTCCAAGTCTATCTTTTTAACTGCAACTGTGCCCTCCATACACCAATAATTAATCTCCAGAGAGCACACACTCTCACATCTGGTGTCAAAGCCAGAGCCACGTGTTGGGCAGAAGTGCTACCGGAGCTCGGGAAACTTCAAGGAGCGAAGGCACGGACTTCGCCCGGACAACGTTGAGGCTGATCGAGAGGGAAATTACTGGACCAGACTTCGAAGCCAACGCATGAGCTAACCTCTGGAAAACATTTCCATATTTTGAGAGCGACCACACGGCCTACCGTGCGCACGCGGGAGACGACGGGTGACTCCTATGCACTTTGAAGACGTCAGATTTTCTTCCGGAACTGCCAAATTGCTGCCGAATGTTTTTTGATTGCTACCAAAACGCTACCAATTTTTTTCAGAGGATATCCTACGGCCAATATTCATCCGGAGCCATGGAGCAGGCCCTGCAGCAGATTGTAGATAAGCTGGGAGCCCTCAAGCTTGAGAATGACCGGCTTAATCGGCAGATGGCTGACCTGCGGGACGAGACTGACGCGGGACAGGTTTGGGCGGCCCAGACAAGGAGTCTGCTCAGACCAAAGCCAAAGGCTCCGGAAGCGTTCAATCCCTCAGTCAAGGGTGTGTGCGCACAGACCTGGTTGTTTGCGCTGAACAGCGACTTTGGGACTCTGGGTCACCCTCCAGAGGACGATACTATGTGTGTGTGCGTGTCATTCGTGGTGACACTGCTACGCGGAGCAACATTGGAGTAGTGGAGGCAGCTGAATATGCTGGCCACTCAAAGCGGAGGTGGGAATGCAACTATGCAACATGCTGTGTTGTGGCAGCCAAGCGCGGGACAAGCTGAAGCTCACGTGCTGATGACATGGGAGCAGTTTGAGCAAGCCATTAGAGATCAATTCGATCTCGTGAAGGCCTCCATGGTCGCACGCAACATGCTGAAGCAACTGAAACAGACCGGCTTGGTGCAGGAGTATACACGCCATTTCTTGGTGTTGTGCTCGGAAATCGACGACATGATTGAGCCGGAGAAGGCAGAAATGTACCATGATGACTTGAAGCTGGAAATTCAGCGCACACTAGCACTAAGTGGAATCGCAGAGTTACATGCGATGGTGGCCACTACTGAGCGCATTGACGCGCTACGCTACCATCGAGGAGGTTTCCGTGAGAAGCCAAAAGATTTCCAGCGTCAAACACAGTACCAACAAACCAACCCCATGGAGATCTACACAGTGCAAGGAGGCCAGCAGCAGAGCAAGCCACGTGGTGGGAGCTGTTGGATCTGCAGGAAGCCTAGGCACCATAAGAAGGACTACAAGAAGAAGTATTAGGGAAATGACAACCTGTAGCGAGTGGCGGAAAGCCAACTGCTGGGAAAGCTTCGTCCGCATCAGCGAACACCAGCTCCAAAATTCCTTTGAGAATTAGGGAGCTGTAGAGTGTATTGGTGCAGTGCGAAGGAAGCGAGAGCATTCCAGGAATCCTCCTGAAAGCCGATTTTTTTTGGCTGGTTCTGCAGACGGTGAGGGACGCCAGACTTGCCGGCAGATTAGAGCATTGCTGGATTGCGGCGCGTCGCACTCATTTTTTAGCGACGAGCTTGCAAAGAGGTTGGAGCTCGCATGGCTACCTGGGAAGCCAACTACGGCCAAGTTGGTGCAAGGGGAGCTGGAGTGCAGACTGCCTCTGAAGCCTCTGAGGGTCCGTCTGGGCAAGCTATCATGCGAGGTTGACTTTTGCACGTGCCCGATGGACACCTACGACGCCATTTGGGAACGTGACTGGTTGCACCTGTGGAATCCTACTATGGATTGGGTGCGTAGCCAGGTGAAGGTAAAGAAATGCGGAGAGCAAATTGTTTTGCCATTGTGGGTCAAGGAAAAGGACTCCAAGGTAGGCAAGGTGCCGTAGTTAAGTTACGTGCAGCTGAAGCACTGTCAACGCAAGGAGGATCATGTGTACCTCGTGTGGGTGCAGCAAAAGGTAGCACGTGGAAAGGTGGAATTGTTGGCAGCAGATGTGAAGCAACAGGAGGGAGAGCAGCAAAAAGCACCAGTAGCAGAGTTGTCGCAAGGCACCAAGGGAGTGTTGGATAGCTATAGTGACGTGTTTCCTACTGAGCTGCCGAAGGGTTCACCACCGAAGCAGTACATTGACCAGAACATTGAGTTGGTTCTAGGAACAACTCCAATGGTGCGGGCTGCTTATCGCATGAGCAATAATGAGTTAGGTGAGCTGAAGAAGGAGTTGGAGGAGCTTACGGAGCAGGGGTTCATCATACCATCAGTGTCACGCTGCACCGGTCCTCTTTGTGAAGGAGAAGACAGGAGAGGTGCTGATGTGCTTGGACTATTGCACACTGAACAAGGTAACAATCAAGAATCAGTACCCGCTGCCAAGAGTCGAGGAGCAGTTTAACCAGCTGAGGGGAGCACAGTACTTTAGTAAGATTGATTTGTGCTCAGGGTATCATCATATCCGTATTGCAGAGCAGGATGTGGAGAAGACGACGTTTCCGACATGGTACGGCCATTTCGAGTACCTCGTGATGCCGTTTGGATTGACCAACGCTCCTGCAATGTCCATGAGCCTCATGAACAAGATCTTCCACCCTCACTTGGACCAGTTTGTAGTGGTGTTCCTTGATGACATCCTCATCTACTCTCGGACGCTAGAAGAGCATGAGCAACACCTTTAGCAGGTGCTGGACATTCGTCAGAAAGAGAAAACATTTGCAAAGCTCTCCAAGTGTGAGTTCAAGAAGAGGGAGGTAGAGTTCCTTGGGCACATCGTGAGCAGCAAGGGTATCCACATGGACCCAAAGAAGGTGGAAGCAGTGAAGCTGTGGCCGAAACCAAAGTGTGTACGTGATATCCAGGTCTTCCTGGGGTTTGTCAACTACTACCGGAAATTCATCCGAGGGTACGCTGAGAAGGGTGCGCCGCTCACTTAGTTGCTAAGGAAGGATCATCAGTGGGAATGGGGCAATCAGGAGCAGAAGAGCTTTAAAGAGCTCGAGGCTGCAATGTGTGATACTCCGGCCCTGGTGCATCCGGATTAATCCAAGGAGTACGTCATGGTGACGGACGTAAGCGACTATGCCATAGGGGTAGTGCTGATGCAAGATTACGAGAAGGGGCCGCAGCCGATTGCGTACGCATCACGCAAGTTACGAGGTGCGGAGCTGAACTACGTATTCCATGAGAAAGAAATCCTAGCGGTGATCCATGCGTTCAAGCACTGGAGGTGCTACCTTGAGTCACGGCGATGTGTGGTCTTCACGGATCATTACGCCCTGAAGTACCTGAAGACGCAGCTAAATCTCAATCGCCAACAGACTCGCTCGATGGAGTTCTTGGAAGGAAGTTTTGACTATGAGATCCAGTTTGAGCCTGGGAAGGTGAATACGGCAGACCCTCTTTCAAGGAGGCCGGACTTGAGCCTCAATGCCATCTCAGTGCTGAATGGATCTCCAATCATACCTAGCCTGTTCAAGCACGGCTATGGTGTAGACGGTGAGTTCATGGATGGTGCGCTGAAAGACGCCACGTGGGATGGAGTGTAGTGGCGAAGGGGGCAAGAGCATATGATTGTTGTGCCAAACTATGTGCCATTGAACCACTTGTTGCTAGAGGAGGTGCATGATACCCACTACTCAGGTCACTTCGGCTTCGACAAGACGCTCAAATCCTTGGCACACTGATACTGGTGGTCGTCGATGGAAACTGATTGCAAGAGGTTTGTTAGCAGTTGCGATGTGTGTCAACGCATCAAGGCGCGGAGGACCTAGCCACCAGGGGAGCTGCAACCATTACCTCAATTGGAGAGGCCATGGACAGACATCTTGCTTGACTTCATTGGCGGTTTGCTTGTGACGCAACAGGGTAACAACACGGTGTTGGTGGTGGTCGACCGGTTCTCCAAGATGACACACTTCATCGCATGTCTTGAAAGCATCATTGCTCCCAGGACAGCTCAATTCCTCCTCAGTAATGTCATCAAGCTGCATGGAGTGCCACATTCGGTGGTCTCAGATCGCGATCCACACTTCACTTCGCCATTCTGGAGAGATCTCATGGAGGAGCTGGGTACGTGGGTGCAACTCACCATAGCATACCACCCACACTATCAGAAACTGGGATGCAGTTCCAACGTGGCCTGACGGGTCTTCTGTGCTCATAGCTTGTTTTGTGCGGGTGTGTTTGAGTCTAAGCGTGAGCTTTTTGGTTGCCTCACGCTATGTTTTTGGAAGTGGAAGACAGTTGCGATACAGACACTTTTGCGAAAGGAAGAACGAAAATTTGCATTTGTTTTTTTTTTTTGGTATGGAAATGATCTGAATATTTGTAGGTCTGGTCATGAGCTTTCCAACGCACCAAACCGTGTGAAAATCGGATCACCGTAGCTCCCGCTACATCAGCCGAAGCGTAACACCCCAAATCAGCCGCTCAGTCTGCGGCGCGCGCCACGTCGCCCGCCGATGCGCCCTCACACATCAAGGACCCATCGAAACACTATTCCGGAGGTGCAGATGTTCCTACGTGTAGCGGTGGTGCCCCTCTCACCTTTGGAGTCTGTTTTGATGAGTTAATCATCGTGTTTGGTGATGGGGATTGATGTGGTTTGAAACCTGTTCGCGGAATTCTAGCCAGGATTTTGGCTGTGTCCCTCAGTAACAAACTGGATACTGAGTTTCGGACTCCGAGCCAGGATTTTGGCTGTGTCCCTCAGTAACAATCTGCACTCCTGGAATCCGGCGGCTCATCCACCGGACGCTTTGGCACCTCTTCCGGAGCAAAATCCCCAGATGACATTTTGTTACTCGTTCCGGTCAATTATTCACCGGAAGTCGAACCGCAGCCAGCTCCCGGAGCCGCCACACACACCCGAACTTTGGAAGCCCATATCTCCCTCGTTACAAGTCCGATTCCGGTGAAACAACTTCCACCGGACTCAGCAACTTGTCAAATTTCAGGGGCAATCCTCCATCTTAGGATCCGATTAATTCTCAAGTTTCCGGATCCAACAACGAGGAATTTCCTCTCTTTGGCGGCTCAGTGGCGCCTCCCGTCGCCGCACTTGGACATGCAGAGGGGAAATCTTGAACATTCTCCCCCTTGCACCTATCATTCCCGCTGCTCCTGCTTGCTCTCACTCATCTTCTGCTGCGCCCTCTAGCCGATCATAGCTGGTCATCCTAAGTCCGGCCACGCTCAATGCGTGCCGGTCGACGGTTTGCGTTTTGGTCAAGCAATCCGCAAGCATGTTGTGCGTGCTGCTATGTTGCAGCACCACCTGCCCCTTTCAACCATGTCTTGTACGTAGTGACAACGCACGTCGATGTGCTTCATCCTCCTGTACTGTGTCGGGTTGTTGGTCAGTGAGATTGAGCCAGTGTTGTCCTCTTGCACCACTGTGGGCTCCTGTTGCGGCACGCCCAGCTCCCCCAGCAACCTGCGGAGTTACACCGCTTCCTTGACCGCCTCGGCTAGCGCGATGTACTTTGCTTCCACTGTGGAGGTGGCAACGCAGTCCTACTTTCTGCTGCACCACAAGACCGCTGCACCAGTGAGGAAGAACACGTAGCCGGATGTGGACTTCCGCTTGTCCACATCACCAATGTAGTCAGCATCCGTATAGCAGACCAGACGCAAAGGGTCTGTCCGCCCCTTGCCATCAACCTTCAAGCGCGCATGCCGCATTGCCTGCATGTAGCGGAGGATGCGCTTGACCGCTTGCCAGTGTAGCGGCCCTGGATCGTCCACGTACTTGCTCACTTGGCCCACTGCGTAGGCCAGGTCCGATCGAGTCGCCACCATGGCGTACATGAGCCTGCCCACTGCCGATTGGCAGGGCACCCCTGCCATGTCCTCCCGCTCTTCTTTTGTTTGTGGCGCCATTGCCACACTTTATTCACAGGTTGTGGAGACCGGACTGCCAACTGGTTTGAAGTCCTCCATGCCGTACCACTTCAGCACCTCGGCCACTTATTTGGCCTGCTCCAGCTCAAGCGTGCACGCCCTTCGGTTCCGCATGATGCTCACCCCGAGGTAGTACTCCAGCTCCCCCATGTCCGACATCCAGAATCTGCTGCTCAGCTGCTCTTTCTGCCGCTCTGGACTCCGCAGATCCGTCGAGCACAAAATCAGGTCATCCACATAGAGTGCAATGATCTGATGGAGCTGCTTGTCGCGGCGCACGTACACGCTGTGATCCACTTCACAGTGCTTGAAGCCGAGTTGTGCCATGAAGCTGTCCATCTGTTGGTACCAGCATCTGGGCGATTGTTTTAACCCATACAAGAACTTCCACAGCTCACACACCTTGCCCTCCGGCGCCTCCATCTCCTCTGACACCTCCATGTAGATCTCTTTATCTATGATGCCATTGAGGAAGGCCGTCTTAACGTCAATTTGGTGGAGCTCCATGTCCTTCGCGGTCGTCACCGCAAGGACCGCCCTGATGCTTGTGAATTTTGCGAGAGGAGTGAACGTCTCATCGTAGTACTTGCCCTTACTCTGTACGTATCCCTTCGCCACCAGCCATGCCTTGTATTTGTCAACCACACCTTCCTTTGTGAACTTGGTCTTAAAGACCCACTTCGAGCCAATGACCTTGGCATCTTTCAACCTGTCAACCAGCTCCCACGTGTCATTTTCTGTGATGGACGCCAGCTCTGATTTGATGGCTGCATCCCATTGATCCCCTTTGGGTCGTGCAAGTGCCTCTTACATGGTAGTCAGCTCTGTTGATGCAATCAGCATGCACCGCGTCATGCCGATCCACCGACCGGTGCTTGCGTCGAAGCGCTTCCCCGCTTTTCGCTGCCTCCCGCTGCGGCGCGGTAACTTTGGTGGTGCATCGTCACTCTGCTGCGTTCCCTCCGACTCAGCACGCTCCGGTGAATCATCGACGAGACGGCTCCCCAAGTATCTCTCTTGCTCAGGAAAAACATCGTCCGAACGACCGGCGCGTCCAGTGGATTTTCCACTAACGCCCGATGCACACTCTGCCGAGAGTGCGTACCTTGGCACCCTTGGTGCCTCATTCGCCGGATCCTTTCAGTGGATCTCCTCATCAGCTTGATTGTCATCGGAGTCCCTCTACGTTGGCTGCCATCGCTGGTGCACCTTCGCACTCTGATGAGGCATCCTCAACTTCGGCATCCGCCAGCTCCTTCTCGTATTCAAGGAGTTGGAACCACTCCCCTATCTTTGGAGGGTCCACCACACCCACGTCGTTGCTGCTGATGTAGCTCTGTTGCTCTTCAAACTTGACGTCTGGGCTGCGGATTACCTCCTCCTTGCGCATGTCGTAGAGCTTGTACGCCTTATGCATGCTCTCATAGCCAAGAAAGAGATACAAGTTTGCCCGCGGCTCCAACTTGCTGTTACGCCTCTGCGTAGCCTGCACCATCGCATGCGCCTTGTTCCCGAACAATTTCAGGTGTGCCATACTTGGCTTGCGCCCGCTCCAAACCTCCTGCGACGTCTTCTAACCCCTCCTCCCCTTGAGCACTGTTGTATGAGTGAGGTTGATGGTGTAGCTCGCACAGCTTCCACCCAGAAGCTTCACGACAATTCCGCATCCACCAACATGGTCCTTACAATGTTTAGCAGAATCTGGTTTGTCTACTCCACCACACCATTTGACTGAGGTGAATATGGCATAGTTTGTTCCCATTTTATGCCCTACTTCTTCATCAACCCGCTACAGCCAACGTACTCTCCACCATTGTCGTTGCGTAAAGCTTTGAACTTCCGGCTAGTCTGCCTCTCCACCGCGGCGACATACTCCTTTAGCCAGTTAGTCCAGGACCTCGCCTTTCCGCTTCATGAAGTACCCATAGAGTTTTCTGTCGTAGTCATCTATGAAGGTAACGAAGTAACGCGCGCCGCTTTTTCATGCCATCTTGAATAGTCCACACACGTCACTGTGTACAACCTCCAGCAGGTCTGAGGTGCGATTCACGTTCTCATTGAACGGTTTACACTGTGCCTTGCCCAAAAGGCTCGTACTTTTTGTACTTTGCTGCATATGTCGCCTATTCTGCACTGTTGATGACAAGGTCAGAAACTAGCTCGCGCTTCGCCATCTCCTTCACGACCGCGGGTGAGGAATGCCCCAGTCATCAGTGCCAGAGCTCCACATCAGCTCCCCCTCCTTTGGCCAGGATATGGTGCGTTCCTGCAATTCTGCTGAGTCTGTCGCCGCGGGCATCACCTTGGTCTCCACAATGTAGAGGCCTCCCTTGCGCTTAGCCTCCAGCACGGGTTTGCCGCCACCGTCTTTCCGCACGACTGCCCCTCTTTTCCTAAAGAGCACCTCGTACTCCTTGTCAGTCAGGCGGCTGACACTTAGAATGTAAGCCAAGACAGGTACGTGCTGCACGTCCTTGATGACGCGCTACGCCTGCTTTCCACCAACCACCACCTCCATGTCCACATCTCCTTGGCCAGCCACCGGTTCGACCTTGTCGTTTGCGACCACCATGGATTTGCTGGACTTGGTGTAGTTGATGAAGCCGACCTTCTCAACCTGGGTATGCTCGTCTGCTCTAGAGTCAAGGCATCGCCGGTTAGCCTTCTTGATGTAGTGGTTTTGAGTGCCGTTGAGGAGCGCCTTCTTGCCTTTGGCGTCCTTGACGTCGGCCTTTTCCTCCTCGGTACACTCACGGGCCCAGTTGCCCTCCCTGCCGCAATTACGGCACACACCCTTCTTGGCGTCCTTCTTGCCGCCGCCATGTCCACCACCTCCCTTGGCCCCACTTCTGCCACCGTGTGTTTTGGTGACGAGGGCCAATGAGGACGAAGAGGACTCCCCGCAGCTCTGTCGCTACACCTTGTTGTGGATGTACTCCGCGACTGCGCCATAGGTGAGCTTGTCCTCTACCCATCCTCCCAAGACTGTGATGAGAGGATTCCAACTGTCAGGAAGGGCCATGAGGAGGGCCATTGCCTATAGCTACGTGTCGATCTTCCACCCCACGTCATTGCACTGTGAGGGGAGGAACTCAATGTGCTGCATGGCGGTAATGACATCATCTCCCTCCTCAATTGTCACTTTCAGGAGTTGCTTCATTGCAAAAACATTGTTCACCAGTGACTTGGATTGATGGATGGCAGAGAGTTTTTACCAAGCCTTGGCTACCAGCTTGCAGCCTTGGAAGTAGCCCCACTGCAACTCGGCCGTCCCGGACACCAGCAGCATGAGCGCCTCCGTGTTGTTCTTTGCAAAGGCCTCCTTTTGTGCTTCCATTGCCGTCGCTTCGTTGAGGACTTCCGTTCCCTTCATGACCTCCAACAGTCCCTTATGCGCCAGGTGCTGCTCAAAGTGCTACCTGCATAGCCTGTAGCCAAGGCCATCTGCATACTTCTGGATGGGCTGCGTTTTCTTCTGCGCCATTTGTGCAGTCTTCAACTCTGGGACCTCAAAGCTTGACGGTGATGTCTTCCCCGACAACGATCCTGTCCGTCGCAAAAGCCGTGAACGATTTGTAGACCGGTCAGGGCTGTGGGCCCATAACCCTTTGTCAGAAACTGGGGTGCAATTCCAACGTGGCCTGATGGGTCTTCTGTGCTCACGGCTTGTTTTGTGCTGGTGGTTCGGAGTCTAAGCGTGACCTTTCTTGTCGCCTCACACTATGTTTCTGGAAGTGGAAGACAGTTGCGAGACAGACACTTTTACAAAGGGAAGAACACGACTTTTCATTTGGTTTTCCTTAACATGGACATGATCTGAACATTTGTAGGGCTAGTCATGAGCTCTCCAACGCACCAAACCATGCGCGATTCAGATGATCGTAGCTCCCGCTACGTCAGCTGAAGCGCAGCACCCCAAATCAGCCGCTCAGTCTGCGGTGCGCACCACATCGCCCGCCGAGACGCCCTCACACATCAATGACCCATCAAAACGCCATTCCGGAGGCGGAGATGTCCCAGCGTGTAGGGGGGGTGCCCCTCGCGCCTTTGGGGTCCATTTCGATGAGTTAATCATCGCGTTTGGTGATGGGGATTGATTTGGTTCGAAACCTGTTCGCGAACTTGTAGTCAGAATTTTGATGAAGTGCCCGAGTAACAAACTGTACTACTGAGTTTCGGACTCCGAGCCAGGATTTTGGCTAAGTCCCTCAGTAACAAACTACACTCTTGGAATCGAGCTGTTCATCCACTGGACGCCTCGGCAGCTCTTCCGGAGCAAAATCCCTAGATGGCATTTTGTTACTCGTTCCGGTCAATTATTCACCGGAAGTCGAAACGCGGCTAGCTCCCAGAGCCGCCGTGCACATCCCAACTTTGGAAGCCCATATCTCCCTCGTTACAAGTCCGATTCTGGTGAAACAACTTCCATTGGATCAGCAACTCATCCACTTTTAGGGGCAATCCTCCATTTTAGGATCCATCAATTCTTTAGTTGCTAGATCCAACTACGAGGAATGTCCTCTCTCTGATGGCTCCGTTGCGCCTCCCGTCACCGCACTTGGGCATGGAGAGGGGGAATCTTCAACACACAGAACGATGAACCATGCTGTGGAGCATGATCCCAATGGATGGAGAGAATTGGGAAGAGAGGCTCGGAGTGGAGAAGTTTTCCTACAGCTCAGCAGTGTCAGCATCCCAGGTAAATCACCATGTGAGGTGGTCTGTGGCCACCAGCCACTGAGCCCAGCCTCCCTTGCTATGACAACATCTCTTCCGGTTGTGCAGCAGATTGCTGGTGGAATTGCCACCACAGGGGATGTGGTGCGGCAACGGCTGTTGAAGGCACAGAAGCAGGAGAAGCGGCAGGCTGATAAGCATTGATTGGCGGAGGAGTTCCAAGTGGGAGGTGAGGTGATGCTGAACTCTGTTAACCTGCAGCTGATGGGATTTGGGAGTCCAAAGCTGAAGCCGCGATGGATGGGTCCATTCCACATTCAGGAGAAGCGGTTGGCCGTCTCTTACAAGTTAGAGCTGTCAGCTCACTACACCATCCATCTGGTGTTCCACATCTCCCTGCTTTGTGCCTATCACGACCCTAATACCTTCTTCCAGGATCCTGAAACAGCTCCGCTTCCTACTGTCCAGGTTGAAGGAAGTGAATAGTTTGAGGTGGAGAAGATTCTAGTAGACTGCCATAGGGGACGTCGGTGTGAGTTTATGGTGCAGTGGAAGGGATACCCGGCGGAGCACAACTCTTGGGAGCCAGAGGCCAACTTCCATGTTGGGGGTACCAACACTGTTCTCCAAGAGTGTCTCAGGCGCGCCGGGACATTGCGCCTCCGAAGGGGGGGGGGGGGGTGAATGTCATGAGGTGCCCTTCTTTTTCTGGCATACTCGGGGCCTCGACCGGGTTTCAGGGGCATCTGGGCCATTTTCTGATTTTCAGAAATTTGGCTCGCGGTCGAGCTTGACCTTGCTCGATGGCGGGTGTGGGAAGCGAGGAGGAGGAGCAGCGAGCAAGCGAGTGAGCGAGCACGGACGTGAGGGTCACGCCGGTGCTAGGGGCCTGTTTTGCGGGCTCCTTCGTGCGCGTGTTCCAAACACGCAACATGAGGGTTGCGCTGGTGCCCTCGGTGAGTGGAAAACCGGTGACACTACCCACAAAGGGATTCTTTCCGACAGGAGCTCCGACAACGGACGCGATCAACGGCTGCCGCAAAAACGGTGACTTCGTCCGCACGACGGTCGCAGTTCTCTGGTGGCGTGTACAACACGGTGACCGCACCCACCTCCAGGAGTCATACGCGACCGACAAGGCGGCTCGCCGTGAGACAGGAGGGAGCATCGGTCTGGACGATCAACGAACAGGGAATTCTTGCACAAAGCACTAGGTGCAAGTAGGGCGCTGAGTACAATTGCAAGTAGCTTGTTGTAGCAAGCTAGGAAAGCCGTAAACCAGGGCCAAGACAGGCCGGCCAAACCAGTATGAATACCTTGTATTCTGTTCCTTGTAATTAACCTGATTTTCCAGCTGTGGCTTACAGACTTCTCCAAGTGTATCTTTTCCACTGCGAATGTGCTCTCCACATACCAAGGATTAATCTCCAGAGAGCACACACTCTCACAAAAATTCCATAGATGTCACAAAATGAACACGGTATCTGACATATTATTAACAAAAGTTTCATGTGGGCATGGTGTTATGGCGAGTACAACATTCCTTTTTCACAGCGATGAGGTGCGGGACAAAAGATAATTTGAGGATTTGGGACAAATGGATAGGTTGTATTCAGCAGTAAGTGTACTTCAATGAAAAGTGTGGAGTGAGTCGAGCACATACATACAATGTCGGGAATGAGGATGAGGCATATGTTGGGTCCTCGGTGCTTGACCCAAGTAATGCATGCGAGGTCATGTCGTGAGGGGCTCCTTCAAGAAGCTCCACCAAAAATTCAGGGGGCTTTGAGAATATTAAGGCATGGATTTATGTAGATCCAGTGCCGACAAGAATTCGACCAAACAATGTTAAACCATTGATATAGTTTGCGACACTTCTGTTGACCCTTCTTGGAGGTGGTCGAAGTTGTCAAAACCTTTTGGAATAGGTACCATAGGTTGGGGCAGATGTCCAAAATGCTACCAGCCAAACGGCGTAAAAATCCTGAGATCAACGTGTTATGGGCCATGTGTGTAATGACAGAAATGCCCACTAACAGAGTCTAGGGATTAGTGTTTGACAGGGACGTAACACTCCCCACCTCCCCCCCGTTTTAGCTGCAACATCCAGGAGCATTAGCAGACATAGACTCGTAACGACGGTAGTATTAGTCAATCAAATCTTCGATGTCTCGGAGGTTGTCGTAGGCTTCCCAACTGCTGTGCATGGCATCATAGCTGTGCCACTTGACCAGATAATTGATTGTTTTTTCCACGACGTTGATGTCTGAGGATGTATTCAACAACATACTCTATACCCCCATCCACTTGTTAAAGAGGTGGAGGTGCGACATCTCTGTCGGAAAAGTTCATAGTGGGATCCCAGTAGTGTTTGAGCTCACTAATGTGGAAGACAAGATGGATTGCCATGCTGTTAGGCATGAAAATCCAAGCTAGGACATGGGTTTGCAGTCGCTCAATCTCAAATGGTCCCAATAAGCGGGATTTGATTTTTGCAAAGTCATGTCCTCGGAGTTCAATGTGTGCTGAGCTGAGGAGGATGCAAACGCAAGAACTGAACACATCATTGTTGCGATGTCGGTCGGCTGCTTGTTTCATACCTTCTTGAGTCTTTGCGAGGGTCTGTAGTGCTTCCTCCCAAAGGCTTGCAAAGTCACTGCGGGGATTTCAACCGCGGATATGTTGCTTTGACTCTGTAATCCAGCCAGGGTGGTGGGAAGTTTTCTGTTTACCACTTTGAAAGGGATTTTTCCAGTTACGGTGGAAGTTGTAGAGTTGTATCCAAATGTGGCGGCTGGCAGTTTGGCCGTCCAATCAGTGTTGTGTAGCTTGCATTAAATGCAAAGAAGCTTCTCGAGCGTCTGATTGGTCCGCTCCATTTCTCTGTTGGTTGGAGGATGGAGCATTATCGATAACTCAATTTTGACTTCCATAATGCGTCATCAATTTGCACAAAAAACAGCTAGTGAAGTGGCCATCTCTATCATTGATGATGGTGTGTGGCACACCGTACAATTTATTTTGAGAACAGCCACGCTGTTCCTTCTGTAGTGATGGTGGTCATTGTCAGGATTAAGTGCGATGTCATAATATCAGCTCTGTCATAAATCCATGCCGATGTTGACCCACTGTTTTGTCCGAACAGGTAGTGGTTGGAGTAGTCCTGCTGGCCTCGTGCGATGAAATTTTTGTCTTTGACATATTTCGCACGATTTCGAGAAGGTTGGCACCTTCGTCTGCATCTCGTCCAAACTGCAGTATTTTGCCAACTTCTTGAGCATCTTGTCCTTGCCAAAATGTCCACCTGGATCCGTGTTATGGAATTCCTCCAATAGAATTCTTCGTAGCTACTCGCTCAGTAGAGTGAAAAAATGACAAGTGGTTTTTACCAGTAGGGGTCATCTAACCAGAACTTGGTCTTATTGTACTCGCTGAACTCCTCATAACCCTTTACGAACAGTCTTGCGAGATTTGGGTCTTGTTAAGAAAACAACATGTTGATGTCGGCCATTGAATGTGGGCGCCGACTCATAGCATTCACTGGATTATTCTTTCTAGGCTTGTACTCGATGCCAGAGTTGAAGTTGGACTCAAGGAGCCCCATCCATTGAGTTTGTTGACGACTTAGATTTGGCTTAGTATTGAAGTGTTTCCACACATGATGGTCTGTGCAGAGGATGCATCATCAACATTCCAGGTAGCACCATCATCTTTTGACTGCGTGTGTGACTGGGAGTATTTCTTCCTCATGCACCGCCTTGTTGAATTCTGGCCCACGTAGTTTTCTTGACATGTATGCACCCGGTTGTCCTCCACCGCTGTTGTCTTGGAAAAGAACAGCTCCGATGGCTCAACCGGACGCGTTGGTGGCCATAATGTAGTCCACCGTTGGATTTGCCGATTGTAAGGCTGGTGTCAAGGTAAGAGCGTTCCTCAAAGAGTTGAATGCTTCTTGTTTGCTATCCCCCCAATTTCACTCAGTGGTTTTTCGAGTGAGATCGGAGAGGGGTGCCGATACTCGAGCATAGTCCTTTACATATCAATGGTAGTAGTTGTAGATGCCAGAATAATTGGACGTCCTGAACATTTTTAGGCATTGGCCAATCAGTGACTGCCTCTACCTTTTTTGGGTCCATGGTGATCCGTCTGTCGCTGATCATGTGGCCCAAAATCTTGAGCGGACGATGACGGACGGTGTATTTTGAGAGATTTCTGAAAATTTCTCTTGTTGTAAAACATCAAGAACTTTTAAGAAATGTCCATTGTACTCCTCCGAGGTGCGGCTGTACACAAGAATGTTGTCGAGATACATGACAAGGAATTTGTTGAGGTACGGGAAAAAAATGTTAATCATTGCCACCATCAATGTTACGAGAGCATTTGTGAGTCCGAACGGCGTGACCTTGAACTCCAAGTACCCAGATTTATTGCGGAATGCTTTCATCTCAATCTCCTTATCGGATACGTGTGTCTGATGATACCCGTTGCGTAGGTCAATCTTGCTGAAAATCCGGGCCCATTGGAGTTGATGAAATTCTTTGTCTGCTCGTGAGAGAGGGTAGCGGTTCTTGATGGTGATTTCATTCAATGCTCGGTAGTTCCTGTATATCCTCATCTATTCTTTTATATTTTTCACAAAAAGTACAGGTGTGGCATATGTTGACGTGGAAAGCCTGATGGAACCCTGACCTAACATCTTGTCGAATAATTACTTCAGTTTGGTTAGCTTGTGATCACTGATCTGATAGGTCCCCTTTCCTGTCGGTCTACTATTCGAATTCAAGTCTATTTGATGGTCGATGTTCTGCTACAGAGGAAGCTCTTGGGATTGTTCATCAGGAAAAACCTCTTTGGACTCCTTGTTGAGTGTTTCAAGCTCCTCTGGTACTACTGTGAACTTCCCAGGTGTGGAGACCGTTGTTGTTGCCTCGGCAACTGCATATCTTCCGCTTCCCTTACTTCTATGTGGACTAACCACGCTTGAGCTGTGTGCTTCAAGTACCTCTTGGCAATTTCCAGAGATATCATTTGCCGTTTTGTGGCTGTCGTAACTTCCACTGTTGCTTCCACCTCTACTGCTTCCCGTCATCGCCGTTACGTTCTGGGTCAATCAACCAGAGGTAGATGTCATTTTCTGCAAGTGATGCTGACATAGACCAACCCGCTGATCCAATCCACATGCGGATTGTGCATGTATGGGAAACCTCGCCTAAGGATGATTTTGTGGTCGTTCATTGGACAAGTTTTTCAGACTGTTACATTGTGTGGATCTTCGATTTGCAGTTGGAGTATTTCGCGAAGTCGACGGGTGTGCAGACGTCCATCGACGGTTTTTCCTCCGGAAACCCCTGGTTTGGTCTGCAAACCGAGATTTCAAACCATGTCTTTGCTTAAAAATCTGTAAGAAGCTCCTCCATCCAGTAATACCGGTAGCGCTTTACAAATTTTACAATCCTTCGGTTATACTCGTGGCAGTATCGCCGGCTGTTCAACCTCGTATTTATTGTCAAACTTTATAATCTCAGGAACCCTCGTCTGCGGTCATGTGTACCACTCAAAGGCACAATTTGTCAGTGCAAAATATTCCCATCCGACAAGAGACTTGCTGTCTACTCCTGCCCGTTGCCGTTTCCCGACTCCTCATTTTTTTTCTATGACTTTCCCCCATTTTGGTTTATTGATGTTGTTTCTGACAATCATGTGAGATAGTGACCCGGCTTCCCGCAAGTCCAAGAGAGCAATTGATCGTGTTGATTGATGGTGTCAATCTCCATCAGAGTCAAGGTTTTTGCCGACTGCGACCTCCTCTTGCCATGATAAGAATTGTAGTTTTTGGGCTGCAAGCCGTTGGATTCCTACACCCAAGCGTTCTCATTGGCACTGTTGATGTGATTGGCCACTGCGATCATTCATAGAAGGTCATGTTGGATGTCGAAAATAGCACTTGCTCACCAAGTACTGCGCTCGAGGCCGCTGTATTAGAAACACAATTCATCACAGATGAGGTCATTGCTAGTGATGATTTTGCAGAACGTCCAAGCGTACTCTGCCACGCTAGATGGGTGACGCAAATGTGAAATTCTTTACCATACATCAGACTTCTCGTTAAGCTTCCCAAAGTAAGCAAGGTTAGCATGCACAAAGTCGCTCCACTTCTTTGCTGGCGTGAGAGAGCACGGCAACCTTCGTGCCACGTCGGGAGAGAGCACGGCAACCTTCGTGCCACGTCGGGAGAGAGCACGGCAACCTTCGTGCCACGTCGGGAGAGAGCACGGCAACCTTCGTGCCACGTCGAGAGGCAACCTTCGTGCCACGTCGGACTAATCTGATCAAGAGGTACTATGTCTGCGGTCAACAATGTGAGAGCGATTGCGTGAGTTGTTGATTTGGCTACACTGGTCTTCTACTCCCATTGGATGTTGTTTAGATTAGAGTAAGAAATCAAAGCTGTGCCATGCAAAAGTGAGGTTGCGAGGTCAATTTCATTCTTGTTTTTGTTGTCCTTAGTAACGGTGAATTACTCTGACTTGTCAGACATATCTTAACCATAGATCCCTTGGGATTCGTGGGATCAAACGACTTGTGGAGTGCCGGTCAAATATGGGATTTACTGAAGAGTTGTAAATTTCTCTCAGTGAGCACTACTTTGTGCACACAAGAATTCTTAAGCTCCTCCATCGCCACATTGAGTTGTTGAAGCAGATGGGTATTGAGGCTCTGGAGTCCCAAAAACGTTTGGTACAGGTTTTCATTGGTTTGTGCTTGTCGACCGGTGCCTTTAATCGCCCTACGTGTTGATCTGACAGGCAGTGGCAAAGGCGAAGGGTTTACTGAGCCCAAGGGTTCTGTCACCGGTTTGACCGTCAAGCACATATATGAAATACCAGGAATGAGAATGAGGAATTTGTTGGGTCCTTGGTGCTCCAGCCAAGTGACGCGTGTGAGATTGTGCCGTGAGTGGCTGCTTCAAGAAGCTCCACCGAGAAGTCAAGGGGCTTCAAGAATGGGTAAATTAGCGCAGATACCCGCTCCGCACACACTATTAAGCTGGCATACCCATGAGTCAAATTTTTGACATGGAATATCCATTTCTCAGAGAACACAAACGAGGTATTCAACCCTCGCTCACCATGCTCGATCAGTGACATGCTTTGCTGATCGAGCATGGCGACAAGGGTCATGTGACTGTTGCTTGATCACGACTGTCACTCCTTCGTGAGATTGCGATGGAGCGATGGCCCTCATTATTAGTTTTTTAACGTGCAAGCCCCCTATAACGGTTCAAGGTTTTGTATGTTTTGCATTGGCAGGGCTCTCATACACACACACACACACACACACACACACACACACAC